>JAUZNJ010022048.1:0-17044 GCA_034780135.1 Jordanella pulchra | reverse complement strand
TGAATGCCTGTCTGTTTCTCTGTCTCCCTGTCTGTCTCCCTGCCTGTCTGCCTGTCTCTCTGTCTGCCTGCCTGTCTGCCTGTCTCCCTGTCTGCCTGCCTGCCTGTCTCTCTGTCTGCCTGCCTGTCTGTCTGTCTGTCTGCCTGCCTGTCTGTCTGTCTGTCTGATGAATGCCAGCTCTATCTTGCTGCTGAAGATGCTGAGTTACAAGGTCGAGCTTAGTTTCTTTACTGAGAAAACGTCTGAATCATTTGTTTTTTTTTTTGCTTCCCTCTCAGCATTTTTCCAGTAAATCAAACTTCTAAATAAAAGTTAACTGCATTTTCAAGAAGCCAAAAACTGGTTTAGAACTGAACCAAATGACCCCAGTTGTTTAAAATCCTAACAGGATCAGTTCACCTAAAAATACTGAAGCTTCTGGTCAATTAATGAACCAAGCAGCGTTTTAATGTTTATAGGAACCAGAAGTATATTTACATTGTGTGAGATGTGCCTTTTTGTTTTCTTAGAAACATGCTCTTAGTATTCAGAATGAGTAAAGCTGTGTCCATGGAAATCAATGCACATCTGAGTGAGGTTGGAGCGTTTATTCATGTTAGTGTGTTTGGTTCAGGAGTGCATGGCCTCTCGAACACCCAGCTGACCGCATGTCAACCTGTTAAAAGTCTTCTCTAAGAATAGGAGATCTGGCTTCTTCAGGAAAGAAACCAAGAACAGAACAAAGAGACAGAAAGAGAAGGGAAAAAAAGAGCGATAAAGGAAGAGCAGGGGTGCGATGAGAAATGGAAGATGGATGAGAGGAAAACGAGAAGAAAAGAGCAGGAAAGTGACAGCATATGTGGTTGGCATACGGGTAGAGACAGAAGTGATGAAGTGAAAAGAGGAATAGTTGCTGACTTTTGGTGGAAAATCCCCCTGGGCTCCTCAGACGAGCTTCTCCACAGTGATGTCAAGATGCAGCAGTCTGTGAAAGAGAGAAGTTTTTAAATCAGGCTTTCTTTTTCTCCCTCCCTCCCTCTCTTGTGTATTTTGAATCTCAGGTGATATTCGAGGCGGTTTCTGTCCAAGGCCATCCAGGTTTCATCGCCATCGACGACATACGAGTTCTGGCTCATCCTTGCCGTGAGTGAGACTGTGTTTGACCCTGTGAAACTGTAACCCTGCTGAGCATCATCTGTTTTATAGCCGTCCTACGCGTCTCACACACACACAGACGGTGAGACCTGCAGACAGATTGCAGGGGACCAGAGGAAGGGCCAAACTCAGGGTCTTCATCACTCAAATCTGAAAGAAACACTTTGCTGCACAGAAATCAGTGCTCTAACCCCCTCCATTCAGTTGTTCATCTGGATGTTTGGCCCAAATAAAAGATTCTTAAAATTCCCAATAAAGAAGCATCATGGAAGCAGAAGATGAATTCACAAAGCTTATTAGGAGCAACCTTGATGTTTAAGTCCTTGTCATTATCGTTGTTAAATGAATGATGGCTTCTTGCTCGGTTGGCTTGATCTGTTTCTGCAGACAGTCAAATTAAATCAAGCAGTCACACACCAAAGTCAGCACAATGTCAGGCTGCCGTTGCGCCGACAGAGCAGCCGTGCCTCGGATCTCATGACAGTATCCAGCTCTATAGATGTGTTTTAGGGACACCTGTTCACCCAAGCAGTGTAACTTTGCAGCAACTCGATTCCTGTTTGTTTCTGAAGGGTTGGAGGTGCTGAAACTGAAGGCGAGCATCAGATGAGGAAGGAATCAAGTAGTTGTTTCCTTTGTTAGATTTTTCTCTCATGGAGGTCTCTATTTTCCCCCTGGTGCAATGCATGCTGGGTAGATGACAGTGTTAGGTTTGACTGGCCTGGAACCTACGGATTAAACGCAGGAAGGCTAATATTAGCCTGGCTAACATCTGTTTGGTGTAAATATAGATGATGCAAGACTGCCTCAAAGTTTTCATGAGCCGTTATACATGAAATATCTGTTGGAACAAACTAATGGGATCTATTGTTTACTAAACTAGCTAGAGCTAACACCGTTAGCAGAAGCTAACATGAAATCAGATCAGAAGATAATGAAGGACTGTTTAAAGTGACAATGAAGCATCTTTCCATCGTAACTCATCGTTCTGATATATCTGAGAAAATGTTCTGATCCTGATGCTAACCGCTAACAGCCTCAGTTAGAAACTGGAGCTCTTTGTAGCATAGCTCTCCATCCTGGTTAGCATCTGCTAGCATCAGCTTCCTCAGCCAGCTCTCCCCTCTCCCTCATCTTCATCACCTGTTGTCTTTTCTACATTCTTATCCATTTCAACAGTTCGGTTCAAACTGAAAAGGTTAAACGTTTAACGCTGCGCTACAATACCTAGCATACATTTACCCAGAGTGCATTGCAGTGTAAACAACATAGCGACGTCCATGTGACAATATCTAAATTTATAACAGCTAAACAGGTTACAGAATTTTTACTGTATTGTATTTAGATCAAAAATATTCCTCAGATAAAGTCTGTTGTTTTTAACTTTTTGTGGATCCTTTGAAACTCATATGTATATATATTTTACTGTCATTAGTTTGGTCGCATCAAACATTTATCATGTTAATTTGAGCGACTCCTATCAGGGCACAGATCCTCACCATAATGTGACGTTAGATGCACAGTGTCGTTGCCATGATAAAAGGTTATGGTTGACCGTCATTAACGAGGCCTTTTGTTCCCTGTAACTTTATGAAAGTTAATAAAGCGCAGTTGGGTTTCAATAAAACCAGGCTTTTTGACTTAAAATAAAGAATCGAATCATTTTACCAAGGAGTGTGTCTTAAATAAACAGGTTCACACCATTTGGTTTGTAAATCTGTTGTAGTTAAACTGGGAAACTACTGAGGTCTGTGTGAATGTATGATCTGTTTGATTTTGTTCAATATTTTCTTTTTTCTTTCGCATGTGTTGCAGGTAAAGCTCCTCATTTCCTGCGGCTGCAGAATGTGGAGGTGAACGTGGGACAAAATGCGACGTTTCAGTGTACGGCTGGAGGGAAGTGGTCTCAACACGATAAACTGTGGCTGCAGGTTTGTACGCTGCTCCCCTTGTGGTTTAATGATGGAAATGTGATGCATTTTTAAGAAAGAAGTGTCTCCCAGTTCGTTCTGGTCTACTCCAGTATATCCTAACTGGGACCCAGTTTACGGACAGATGGTGAGATGCTCTGAGCACATGTTAACAGATCTGGTGAAACTTCCCCGTATTAAAATAGAAATGACAGACGCCAGCAAGAGGCTCGACAGACGGAGCACAGTAACAATAATTATCATTATTACCTCCAACTACATGGCTTTGAAAGTTATTTTTCTTTACTGTCTTTTTTCGACGGGTGAAACCAAACTGGTTTGCTGTCCTAACAATTGTAGAGTCATATTTGTAGATCATCTGGAAGACTCCCACTGTTTCACTTTTACAGTGGTTGAATCTTTGAAAATCAGGCACCAAGTCTCTAAACATTTATAAACATTTCAGTTAAAGTTAGAATGACATCAACTTGGGAAAAATCTATTAAAAGGGTTTTAATCAATAAAAAAATATCCTCTCAAAATTCAGCTTTATTTTGGCTGCTTTATTATAAAAGAAAGAAAAGATAATCCTCCAGGTCTCTGACCTCCGTTTTGGCAACTAATGAAACTAAATCTTGTTTTGCTTTGCATCAGTGACTCCCTCTCTGTATCAGTGTGTGTGTGTTGGTGTTTGTCAGCATGTGTTTGCTGCATGTAGTCATGGAAATTTATTCATTTCACTCTACATTCACATAGAGGTTTGCATTATTGTAAACAGCAGAGTGTTATTCCCAGGAGAACCTTCGCTGAAGGTGAAAGTAATGACATTTGGAAGAGGGAGTAGTAAGTCTCCCAGCAGAGGGTCTGTGGACACAAAGCAGCGCATCCTGAGCGCCTCGTCAGGATTGTAGCTGAGAGATGCAGGAGGAAAGTAGTACTGGTTATCTTTTTAGTCTCTAGGAGCAAATTGGTTGTTTTCTTATAAATGCCTTTGTTTTCATTTCATGATGCAGAAAGTCTAAAAAATTGAAAAATTCATTGATTTCATTAAAACAATAATTGGCTTCAGTTATTCATGATAGATTCATTAATAAACGTAGAAAACCTGGAAGAAAAAGTCTGATCAGGATGGAAATTGGTCCACATGCAGAGCAGCTTTGGGTTATGAATGGATCTTCAACAAGCTGCCAGGTGAAAATGGGAACCACAGGTTATCAGTGGCGACATCTGAGCCGAAGGCGATTACTTTGACATTAGTCCAACCGATTCTGTAGGCCAGTATTGCCTCATCTTCCTCTGGTTCAACAATAAAAATGTTACGCAAATAAAGCAAATGCAAGAAGTAAATAAAACATTATTTGGTGAAATACATTTTATTAAAATAATTTGCTGAATCAGAAATGAAAAAAACTTTCAAGTAATTGCTTCTTAACCGTTTTTGATTATTCCTGAGTGAATATTTGTTAACCAACGACCACCTAGCTTCTTTGGCTACGTTTGGTTCATTAAGACATCAGAGCTAGTTGCTAGCAGACATGATTGGAATCATTTTAGAAAAGTGGTCATGCTTTAGCAATCAAATATAATCAGCAAGATATTACTGTTTAACCCTAAATAAATAAAGTTTTTTAAACTCATAAACAATAGTCTAAAGCATGTTAGCATTAGGACCCGTACCATGCGGTCGCTATTAGCTTCCTGTTAGCTTTCTTTACACAGTAGCGCGTGTGTAAAGTTTTCAGAAATCATCAAAAATCCAAATTGTTTAGCTGGAAAGTAAGAAAAAAATCACAGTTTTCATCAGCCGATATTTGTATTGATTCATAATAATTCACCAGTAGAGCAACAACAGGATCAGAACTACATTATTATAAAGAAGTGAAAATAAATATATTTTCATGCCACATGTATTGTAACGTCTGTATTGTGATACTTAATGTGTAGCCAAATTCCCTGCTGTTAAAACTTTTACAGTAAACTGTTCATATCCCTGGAATATTGGATTACAGCTTTGCTATTTGTTTGTTTATTATCTGCTCAGTTTGTCAAGATTTCACATAAATTTAAAAATAGCTCAGTCAATTTCCCAACAGTAAAAATTTCATCCCAAAACCTGCCAATTTTTTCCCGACACTCTGGATTCTCGGGCTCTGGATTCCTGGTTATGACGTCACTACATCTTGGTGTCTAACCTCATTGTTTACTGTTTGTATCTGGAGCCTCTGCCTCTCATGTTGTAGCGTGTCAGTCTGTGTGTCGGCAGGTAGAAAATGTTTCATGGCTGTAAATCAGCCTTTATGTGTCTGTTTGAACATCCTGACGTCGACTGAAGAGGATTTAGCTATTCCTGTCTCCCATCTTTCAGCAATGGAACGGAAAAGACACGGCGCTGATGGTGACCAGGGTGGTCAACCACCGACGCTTCTCTGCCACCGTGAGCGTCGGCGACACGTCGCAGCGCAGCACCAGCCGTTACCGCTGCGTCATCCGATCTGACGGCGGATCTGGAGTTTCCAACTATGCCGACCTGATTGTCAAAGGTAGGGGGGGTCGAGGGGAGGACACTTTATTAGTGAGGATGCAGAAAAGCAGGACTGTCCTCTGAAGGTGTTAAAAGAGGCTCGGTTGATTTTGTAGATGTGTGTTTGGCTGAAGCCCACTGGAGCTGTGAGGAAGCCGAGGCCTGAATACTGAACAGATTTCAGAGGAGCAGGAAGCAACAATGAGCCTCTCTCTGTCTGCCTCCTCCGAATGTTTCCCTTTTAACCCAAACTGTGAAGCTGATCCAAACATTTTACTTTTTAACTTTCTCTCAAAAGAAAAAGGAAAAAAAAGAAAATATTTGGATCAGTTTCACTGTTTGGGTTAAAAGGGAAATATTCAGATGAAGTAAAAAAGCAAAGCTCTGGAGTTACTGGCTCCTGTTCACCAACCTGTGGTCAGGAAATGTGAAACATGACTGAAAAACCGAGACCTCAGATACAAGAAATGAGTGAGGCTGAGGCTGAAGCGCTGCTCTGTGTGTTTTTGTGCTGCGGCTCTGATCAGACCAACGTCCAGGGACAGACGTGTCATCACCATCTGTTAGCAGAACTCAGGAAAGCATCCGGATGTGTGTGTTGCACGTATTCGGTATTTTGTTTCGTGTGGCTGGATGGAGCTCAGGTGTTGTCGGCCATGTTTCTTGCCAGGGGAATAACCAAAGCCAACGCAGTGAACAAAAGGGAAGCTGAAAACACACACACATAAACACCTTTCTATAATTTGCATAAACGTGTCATCACCCTTCATTTCCACTCGGAGTTTTTCTCCTTTTCCACTCATTGTTTCTGCTCTGCTTTAGTGCAGCATCATTTGCCTCTGGGTCCTGTAACATGCACGACTCGGTGTTGTCATGCGTGAGGTGTTGTGATGCGGTTCTGTGTGTGTCTGCTAAGTGAAATCAGGGTTAATTACTGTTGCTCGCTCAGGTGAGACGTGAAGCGGCTCATGTGACGGCGTCCCGCCTGTAGCTCTCATGTCTCTGTCCCAGACGTGCTCAGTGATGCATGGAGAGCCTCCAACCCCACACAGCTCAGCACACGATGAACCTTGTTTTAGACGTTGCTACAAACTAGCAGCTGTTGCTGAATATTGTCTTTATACATGTGACCTTTGACCCATAATTTGCACAATAATAATCTTTTACCTGCATGCGTTGTATCATTGGGAAAGGAAAGGAAAGAACAGCAAGGTTATATAATCTGTTTTGATCTGGTCTAAATGTTTGCTGCAATTACCTCATTCAGAAAACATTTTGATCAGATATTTGATTTTTCTTGTACTTGCTGTCGCTCCTCACACAGCAGTCAGGCGATGAATGAATGAAGACTTTCCAGCTGTTCATGCTGCAGAGGGACATTAGCGTCACGAACACCCGATCAATACAGCTTCAAAAAATCCATTTGAAAAACAGAAATAAATGGAAATTATTAAAAAATAAAATAATAAAAAAATTTAATAACAAAGATTGAAGAAAAAAATGAAACAACAAAAGCAGAGAAAACAGCAAAGTTACTCTTCAAAGCTTTTTTTAATTAAAAAGCTTCATTTTTGGATTGCAATTTTTTCACATTTCCATTTATAAAACCTTTTCTTTGCAGCAATGATGGAACAATATTAACTCCATAACTCTGCACTTGGTGTAAAGTTTCTCGGGTCTCATGGAGTTTAGTTTCTGTTTACTGATGATCGAGGCGATTCTAAGGCGGTTTAGGATGTTTCTGCATGTGAACCTTGGCTGGAGCAGAGATCTGAGGTTAGATGTGTTGGAGTGTGTGCAGCATCCTGTGTGGGCATTTCGACACCTGTGTGTGTGTGTGTGTGTGTGTGTGTGTTCTGTCTATCATAGATAAGACTCAGCTGGGCGAAGCTGAGAACCAGGAGAGCTGCTGTCAGCCAGTGGCTCGTGGATCCCTCACAGAGAATGGGGTTGAGTGTTTGCCAGCTCCACAGGAATCGTGCCACATATTTCTAAGCCTCCCTGGGTCTTCATAAAGCCGATTGTAGTCCAAGGGTTAAACCCAGCAGTAGCAGCAGAGTGTGTGTTAATGTCAGAGCAGCTGTGTGTCCACAGAGCTTTTTGTTGCCGCAGAGCTCATTCCCAACATGGTCTGTGTGTCTGTTCCTGATAAGGAAATCAATAGGAGTGGACAGCTCTGCTGTATGTGTCAGATTCCTGGAAGCCCAGCGCCACCCTGAACTCCCACCGGCTGTGAAAATAACACAACCTCCAATTTACAACAATAACCGCCTGGAAAATGTTGGACTTCCGAGTGAAGAGTTTTATTCCGAAATGAGATGTCAAACGTCTGAAAAGAAACACAAAAGAGACGTCAAACATTCACGGAAATACAAGCTCCTCTTGCTTGTCTGTTTCTCATTCAGGATTTGAAAACATCGTCTAAATAAGATGAAGCAGCCTTTAAAAGAAAAGCGTCTGTATGACTTTCCTGGTTCTGATGCCTTAAGGGAGCCTTTTGTCATTAACAGCAGCATTGACTAAGATTTTACGCTGCAGTCTTTGCTTAACCTGAAGATTCTCTCTTTGACTCTCAGCTGTTTCTCTTTATCAATATCTGTATTTTCTCACATTGCAGCTATTTTCCATCCTCTGCTTTTTCTTTAATTGAAATTAAAACCATTTTTCTAAGAGTGTCCTGGCAATAAGTTTAAAAAAACCCAAACACATTCAGACAAATTAGAAATGTAAAATATGTAGAAAAAGAAATAAGTTGGCTGTTTTCAAATCAGTTCATTTCTTTTCTGTCGCATCAATTCACAACATGTCATTACATTTTCCAGAAACCATCCAATCAGATCATCCAGTCAGAATAAAGGTTCAAAGTTTCCATCCAGCTGATTGCATCCAGTCACGGACTCTACAGGATCCTCTCCTCCTGGATGACAGAAGATACTCGCTTGCATTTTGTTGTTGACTTTACATCAATCAAAACTCCCTTTGAACAGGAACAAAACTCCAGCAGAACCAGAACCGGGCTCAGTGTGAGCGGAGGAAGTCTGGGTTATATTGGGGAAAGAAGCAGATGTTCACTCAACCAAAATATAAATATATGCTCCCATTTTCCATGAGATGGACTCAAAGATCTAAAATTCATTCCAGATCAACAATATTATCATTTCTTTCAAATGTTGTCGATAAATCTGTCTAAATGTTTGATAGTGAGCACTGCTGCTCTGCTGAGATCCTCCCCCCCACCTCATCATCATGATTAGTGCACAGGTGGACCTGATGCTGCCCACAAATAATAAACAATAATAAATATATACATCATTAAATAAAAGTAAAATATTGGTTTGTCAGAATTTCTCATTGGTTCTGGAAATAAGAGAAAGTTATTAATTATTAATTAGACATCTTTTCATTAGTGTAAACAGATGAACACCAGTGATGACAGACAGACAGACAGACAGACAGACAGACAGGCGGGCGGGCTGACGGACAGACGGTGTGGAGGTAATAAATGAAGTAAGGACTGAATTTCCTTCTCTTCAGTGATGACAGGACACAGAGGAAAATGTGGTAGAAAACAGGATAATTCATGAAGCCAAAGCTGACAGCTTTAATCCCATCAGCATTTCATGTCTGCAGCTTGTTGAACTCCAGTCTTCTCCCACATTAGATGTTCATGAGGATATGTTTGGATAAAAGCCAAATATGAAATGAAGAGCGTCAAATTGGAGAGGAGGGATGTGTCCACTACAAATCTCCCGTTTCCTGGTGTGTGGGGCTGTCATTTTATTAGGAAGGGAAGAAAACCAAAGAGACACTAAGAGGATCAGTGTCTGTTTTCAGCTTTTTCTTACTGATGATTTCTCATTTCCCCTGAAGCTGCCCGTGTCTGGACTGGTTTGACATTTCTAACTCTTTTATCCTCTGCAGCTAAGATAAATCAAGCAGGTAGAGGTTTGTAGACAGTGTATTGGAGCTATGAGAGACGATGTCAAATATTTCTGGAAAAAGGAGCACAAATCAAAGATTGTATGCTTTTTTAAGAAGTTATTTACCCTGAAAAGTGCAACTGTTTTCTTCATTTAAGATGTTTGGTAGAGCCAAAACCATTTTAAGAAAGCCTCTTATTTTTGTCTGTAGTATGAACTATACTTTAGAGTGAAGCTAAGGATTAAAAATGACCCAATAATGATATTCTAAAGATTTTACTCTGAAATTTAATTAGGTAAATAGTCTGTACTTATAGAGCACTTGACCAAATCAGTGGGCCGGAGCTCGAACCGCCAACCCTCCGATTGGTATTCCACCCAGCCAGTTACAAAAAAATAAAAAATCAAATAAACAAATGAATAAATTCTAAATGTTTGGCAGTGTAGAAAAGATCAGGCATTAAGAGCTTGATTACATGAAATTATTGTTATTTAATCCCTTTCTGCATAAAACGCCTGGTTGTTTCAAAATATACTTGAATTAAATTTGACCCATTTCTGTGATGGTGTTAGACATTTTATTTTTGTCACAGCCGTAATGCTGCTGACAGGAGTTCCTGTTAATTGTTTAATAAACAGAAGCTGGGGTGTGGTGGAGAGTTGGAGCCATTGTTCACTTATCAATAGGGTGCATGTAAATAGGAAACATCTCTTGTTAACAGATACGATTATATGTGGTAAACTCATATAGTTTTTATTTTACAGATTCACTCCCCATCTGACAGGATGTGAGTCCAGTTAGTTTAAAAGCAGGAGACCGCTGGTTATTGGGGCTCTTTTGGACACGAACACGCCGTTTTGGGTGTTATTTCCTCTGTAAAAGCCTCGGTGCTGATTTTCTGTACTACTTGCTCTGATTGTCAGATTAGAGAATGCACTGGTGGCAGATTTTAAATGAATTAGAGATGTAAAAAATGTTACACTGGTATGAAAAGTCTATTTAGTAAATTAAATAAAGGAGTTAAAAAAAGATCTAGTTTAGTGGATCTTGTTAGACTAAAAAAAAAAGAGAATAAAGATACGAGGAATGTAAAAAGGTTCAGGTCTCCTGTTGAAATCAGTTTGTCTTCCTGCAAAAAAAAATGAATGAGTGTCAGTTTTTCCTTTTCAGTAAACTCAAAATGACAGAAGGAAGAGCAGAAAATGGCTGTTAATCTAGAACCGTTTTTCATATTTTTTTCCTAATATCGAAATGGTAGAAAAGCACATTTTAGCAACATTTCCAGCTGAGCTGATTTTTCAATCTTTTCCACCACAGAAGAAGACATCCTGCATCCTCTGGCAAACTAAATCCTTCCACAATATCCGATCTGAGTTTATGATCTTTTTGTTCTCACATATTCCAACAATTGAAGATTTTCTGTCTTGAAATCTTGGAGCCTCGTAGAATAAGATGCAGGTAGAGAACATATAATAGTGGCACAAATAGTTTAAGAGCCCCGCTAAGCTTGGTCTCAGGAATCAGTCTCTGTCTGACTGGAAACAGGTCAGTTCCTGCAGGCAGCGGTCCCCTCCGGGGGATTTCCTTCCTCTTTCTGAACCATGTATCTCCCTGCTGTGGCCCGTTCACTGAACCTTTATGATTCTACCATATACCTCCATCCTCCTCTGGTCTCACTGGGTTTGTGGGGCCTGAAATGCCGAAGGTATCAGACTCTCCTGAAAATGAAATGTTTTTTAAAAAAAATTTAATTAACATCTGTGTTTTTTGTTCCTGGTCCTGGGATTTTATTTAGGCCCCAAAAAGACTTTAAAAACTATCAAGGCAAAGAATTTATAGCCTCGTTTTATCATAATCCACTGGGTCTATGATGTAATAATATAATATAGGCATATGATGTGACTATATGCCTTTAAAAAAATATAATCTTCAAATTAATTTGAAACACCTTTTGCTTGGAAAATCTTGTGAAAATCAAATATGAATCATTATTTAATTCATTATGTAAATTATCTACAATTTGCTCAGTCTTGTTGAATGAAAATAAAAGACAGTTTTTAAATGATACATTATTAAATTATTTATAAGTTGCCAAATGCAGCTTTGTATTTCAAATTAAAATAAAACCTTTGTATTATTCTATTCTAATTAAAATATTGGGACACATTTGCTTCAATTGCAGCCTTGTTTGTCTTTCCAAAGTAAATGAAGCAGCAGGAATAAATCATGTTGAGGTGGAACCGGCAAACAGCAGATTTGATGAGATAATGGAGCATGTCGTCTATGGATGGATGACAAAATTAAATAAATAAATGTTTCATGGATTTAAGAAATACAACATTAAATAAATAAATTTGATATTTATTTACAGCGAATTAGTGAGAAACTCCAACATCTGTTTGGTTTCCAATCCCTTCTTATTATTACTGGTTCCATCTTTTTCAGCATTTTATGAACCTTAAAAAAACAGGAAGAATTTGTCTTGTCCTGTTCAGTGAAAAGCAGCCAATCAGACGTTACTATGGAATCAGCGCTTGTCCCGCCCACTGAGTTTGGTGGGTGAAATTCAGTTGAAATTATTTTATGATGAATTTACGGAGCAAATGCCATGAAATAGATAAATATTCAAAGAAAACTTAACTCTTTCTTCTCCTAATTTAATATGTTAATGATTCGGAGCGGTTTAAAAGTTCCCCAGTTTCCATGACTGGTAACCAACAGGTCCGTGGAGGTGATGTAATTCCCTGTGATTGTTGTCAGTGAGGCCAAAACCTTTGGCTGCCACAGAGTAAACCAGCTGCACTATCCATGGGTAGAGTGAGGCTGGAAACCGGAGGACATTCGACTGGCTTTCATCCTGAAGGGGACCTTTAAACCTCTCCTACTGTATTTACTTTATTTTACATCTAACTCTTTCATGGTACATTTGTTTATTTCTTGTTGTACTTACATTTATCTATTTTCTCAGGCATTTATGTATTTAATTTCTTCACCTTTAGGCCTCCGTAGTCGCCTGTGTAAACCAACCATTCGCTTTGGCAGTTGCTCAAATATTGTCCAGGAAATCTTTACATTGTTAAAGGAAGCCTGTTTATTTCTCAGTTTAAACAGACAAATGTTGAGTTTTTCGCTGATCGTAGCTCTTTCAGGTCCCTTTTGACCTGCAAGAAACACTTTGCCTTTCAATTTTGTTTCAGGTTTCTGCAGGAAATAGAAAATCACTGTTTGACTGCTGGATTATTAATCATTATATGTAATTTATGCCGTTCTGTGAGAATAATGTCACAATCCTGAACTCCAGTGAATTTAAAGCCATTTCATACTCCTTACCTGCAGAATGAACTTAAAAAAATGGTTTATGTAAAATCCCTTAAACCTGCACGTGTCAGGAGGCCTAATGAATACTTTAGTTCAGTGGGATCAAAGTTTATAACAACAGCTAAGGGCATGGCTGGAAAAATCACATTTCGAGTAATTTGCATTACCAGAAACTAGGATTTAAAAGAAACATTCTGACAGGAAAAGTAAGTGTACTCCTTCCTGTAAACTTGACCCGTATCACCCCTTACCTTTGTTATAATTCACAGCAGATAGTTCATCAGATACAAGGAAAATTCATGTTCATTAAGCTTTTATCTCAGCTGCTCAGAAATCCAAGGTTAGAGCTGCAAAGAGCAAAAAAGGTCTCACTCAATGGGGTGATGCACGAAAACATTTTAACTTTTTAGGTTTATATAACAAGATAAAACATTTGAAAATATGTAGATAAAAATCTGAAGTGTACACAGCAGGTAAAGTCTTTGCGAGTTTATGTGCAGGACTTTTATTAGAGAAATTTATTTTTCTTGACACTATCAGTCGTCGTCAAGCACCTCACCGGGGTCGTAATACGGTGCAGTAAAAAAGTTAATGCAGGTACTTTGTTCCCTCGGTGGGCAGTAACACCCATCAGTTTGGAGAGCTCGATGTTTCATCAGACAATAAGCTCCCAGGATGCGCTGAATAAAACCTTTTATGAGGCTTCTGTTCAGTGTTTGCACTGGAGGCCTAATGGGCCAGCTATTGAAGGACTGGTTCGTTTTCTTTTGTTTTCACCTTTGGTTTTACATTTTGTAGTTGGGATTGGATTCTCCAATCAAAAAGTTCACTTTTTTAATATTGTTTTCTCTTTTGCTCACTAATTAAAAACGGTTGCACTAATTGGAGTCTTCTAGGCAGTTTTGTATCACAAAAATGATTCAGCTTTTATTTTACGTTGTTGAACATTCTCCCTATTATAACAATCCATCCAACGCAGCACAAATACTAATTAGTTAGGATAAGTAGCAATACCAAAATACATTCATAGTTATGTCCTTATTAGATCTAAGGTTTCCAGTTGTTCTCGTTTCAGGAAACTGTTCAGGTACTCAGACACTGTACCAAATTTTACCATGAAAACATCCATTTGATGCTTCATTTAAAATCCAAAGAAATCCAATTCAGTTTATTTCAGATTCAGATTTTGCTCCATTGCAGGAATCACAAAAAGGAGTCACTTAATGTCACACATTTCCCATGAGCAGAAGGGAGCAGATATAACATGAAACCTTTTTTCATCCGCATACAAAACGCGTCATCTGAAGGCTTTTCCCAGAGAAAATTCAATCAGATCATCAGTCAGATTATAGGTTTAAAGTTTTGACTTTACAGGATTCTCTGCTCCTGGATGAGCAGCGAGAGACGGTAGATATTTGCTTGAATTGTGTTGTTAACTCTTCAGCAATCCTTCACACAGAAGATCCACGCAGAGACAGTAGAGAGGAAAAACTCCCTTTTAAAAAGGAAAACCTCCATCAGAACCAGAACCAGGCTCAGTGTGAGCGGCCATCTGCTGGGGAAGACTGGGGTTCAAGGAGACAGAAGCAGAGATAGAAAAGGAACCTAGAAGCACTGATCTATAAATACTTTTTATGTCAGCAAAGGATAGAAACAGTGAATCAGATGAACTCTGAGCCTATACTTATGCCTAGGAGAGAAACTGGACTAAACACTGAAAAACAGGCCCAACTATGTCATCTATAATCAAATGGATTGAGTCACAGTCAGCCAGGCCAGATGAAGCTATGGAAAAGCAGAGTGAACATAAAGCTTAGGTTTAGCTAACAAATACTTCAAAGGAGAGAATAGAGATCGAATGAGTCAGAGATGAGAAGTGGTCCCTATGTCCTCCAGCAGTCTAGTCCTATAGCAGCAGAACTAAAGAGATACTCGGGATAACCTGAGCCACTCTAACTGTAAGCTTTATCAAAGAGGAAGGTTTGAAGACTAGAAATAAATAATCTGCTACCAAGGATTTCCACCGATAACCCTAACCGTGCTGCAGGGAGCTTATGGTTGAAAAATGATTAATTTTTAACTGATACCTGCTGGAATAAACTACAAAATTATTAAAACAAACAAAGAAGACCTTCTAGAGCCTCGGCTTCTACTATTACCAGTGTGGTAAGCACTTTGTTGTTAACAGTTTGGTTTTGGTTCATTATGGTTTGCCATATTGTGTTATTGTTGCCGTTTGGTAATAGTTGCATTTGTTTATTGCTTCCCAGGTCTTTTCTAGTTCGTTTCTCTTGTATATTTAGCAGCTTTTACTTTCTGTATAGTTGGATTAGTTCTCTTAGTTTCCTCTTTACGTTTTTCACTGTTTAATCATGTCTTCCACTGTCAGAACCGTTAAATCATGAGTAGATTCGATTGTTAAATGGTAAATACATTGCTGCTCTGTATTTAGGTCCAGATCAACAGATAATGACATCTATTGAATCCAGTGATGACATTGGGCAGCCCATCCATCTCTCACTCCCTTCAAGCCTACGTTTTCCACTAGATACACTCCACAGTCCACATTTGGCTTCAATTTAAATGTGTTTTCTTTGCCTAAATTTTCTTTTACATCCACACAGTTTCATATCTTGGAGTACCCATGTTTTCCTCCTTATTCCTGCATCTCTGCATCATCTCGCCATCCACAGCGCTGCTTGAGCTCCGATTGTTGTTGATTAGCAATCAGAGAGTCTCTGCTGGTTTTCTCTTACATACATGGAGATTCTCTGTGAAGAAGGAGATGTTTGTGTGTCCGTCATCAAATCCAAATCTAATAAAACTTCATGCTGTGCTTCCTGAAGCTGATCAAGAAACATTTTCATTTTAACAACTTCAGAGAGGTTCCTCCTTGTTCATCCAGAGAGAAGCATTCTGCAGTCATTAATTCTTTGTTTTAAGATAGGCTTGCATACAGAAATCTGCTTATTACGAATAGTGCAATGAAGACGTGTTTATTAGTAAGTAGGAAGTTTCAGCTGCTGTGAAGAAGCCTTCAGGAGTCAGATGTGGTCCCACCAGTGCAGAACCTGCTCAGTGTTTGCAGCATAAAGCCTGGTTCACACTTGATGCATCAGTTTTGCAAACATGCCGCCGAGTGCAGCCTGAATTTCCCCCCTTAGAATCTCTTGTAATCACATGGAAAGCTCTGCGTGGAAAAATGTGTTGAATGAGGAACAGCTCGTATTGGTGAGAGTTAGCAACATCGTAGGACTTGACCCATAAATTTCACGACAGGTTGTGGAAAAACTCTTGACTAGCGCAGAATTTATATAAAAGGATAGAAACTGGAAACATTGACTTTTTACAGTCCCCCCCCCACCCCCGGGGGCCTCGGCGCTAAATGAGCTGGAGGAGGAAAGAATGGGGGGGGGGTGGATCATGTGGCTTTTCTCCGTCCTCCTGTGGATTAACATCAGGAGACGTGGTTGAAAATAAATGTTAATGAAAAGTTACATTCCTTTAAGGAACGATTAGTTGAGTCATTTGGGTCCCGTTTTGTCCACCGGTTCTTTCATGCACAGTAGTTTCATGTAGAGTAGCACACCGATGTAAAGATGAACATTTAGCACTCGTTCTTCTAACCGTGAAGGAGAGCACTCTGTCTTCAGCCCTCAGATGTTCATGGAGTTTGTGAAGTGCTCTTTAGAAACACGGAGATGGAGCCACTTCAGAAAATAATCATCAAAAAACTGCATTACTGGGAACTGGATCTTCAAGTACAGCTGAAGCCTTTGTTGGCAAAATGCTTCACAGAATTTTTAAATCAGTTTTCCTATTTTGAAGCATTTTTCTGTGTATGTTTTAAAGAAAATGTCTGGTTGTTAGAGACTGTTTCCCTTTAAGCCTCAGTTGTATGTGTAATTACGTTAAGGACTTTATGAAAAGCCACATTTCTGAGTTTCAGGTTGGTTGGAGAAGTTTGTTTTTCACGGTGGAAGAACTTAAATAGAGAGAACCAGCCCCTGAGCGAGACATGAGAACCACTTATTTGTTTCTCCAATTCTCTCTCCAAACATACAGTTGTGGTCAAAAGTTTCCATCCACTTGTAAAAACATAATGTCATGGCTGCATTGAGTTTTCAATAAGTTCTCCAAGTCTTATTTTTCTGTGATAGAGAGATCGGAACACAGACTTGTTTGTCACAAAAAACATTCATAAAGTTTGGTTCTTTCATAAATTTATTATGGGTCTGCT
>JAUZNJ010022037.1:0-17045 GCA_034780135.1 Jordanella pulchra | reverse complement strand
AATAAACTGTTGAACTTTTTCCCTGAATCCGTGTGGTGTTCTGCATGTGGGTTAGAGCTCTGAAACCCACCATGACAGCTGCAACCAATTGGACTGAACTGAAGCTGTAAACTACCTTTAGATGACATGTTTTGTAAACTGGCTTAATATAGATAAACCGTATTTAACTACAGTGAAGATCTATTCCATAGTCATTAATACAGAATCTTTTAAATAAAATAAAGTTTTTGCTCCTATATCTATTGAATACCTAAACATATGAGCACAGCAACAACAATATCTATTGTTTTTAGTCCATTGTTTAGATAATTCAACCATCAAGTTTAGCTGAATGAGAAAATAATTTACCTTTTTTAAAAAAAAAAAAAAAATGAAATTTTTTATGCAACTGAAAAACTACTTATTTAAAAGTGTGACATGAACAGTACATGAAGTTGAATTATAGCAAAGTCCTTCCATTGTTTATGGTACAAGAACCACACAATATCGCTGTAAGTGTTTAACATTTTCTGTAAACAGAAGTTAAAATTCTATTTCTAATACTGATAAACGTCAAGCTATGACAGTAGATGAATCATGCCTTTAAGAGCTTATTATAGGTCAACATGTAACATTTTGTTAGCAATTAAAACATACATACCACTGAGGCTACTTTTTTTCCCCTTAAGCCATTAACAAAAACAAAAAATAATGTCCATTTTATGAGGGAAATGTTTAGTTTCTTAGCAGTCAAAGTAACAAGAGTTAAAGTAAACCTGCATATTATTTAGATTAAGATAAAGGGTCTTTATTTTCATTTTAAATAGGATATTTCAACAAACTGGACATGCCTTCAGCACTTTTTGTTTTGATGTTTTCTAAAGAGCTGAATAAAAAACATTGGTCCTGTATTAAAAACAAATTCAGTAGTTTCGGCCGGATAAATCCAGACTATTCGCAGAGTTTTTATTGATTTAATTCTTTAAGGAACCGTAGCAGTTGTATGTGGCTGCAGGCATGTGAAGATGAGCTAAAGTAATTATTAATCCCATACTTCCAGTAGAGTTAAATTCAGTTATCTCATTTTGAAGCTTAACTTTAATTTCAGCAAAGATTAACTCAACGGTTTATTTTGACATGATATTAAACATTTTATTTACAATTTTGCAAACTTTATTGATGTGAACTAGTTTTCGAATTTTCCTAAGCACTTTTTATCTAAATGTCTGTATGGTGAGATTAACAAGCTGCGCTGGCTGTGTGGTAGATATTTATGTGCAGCATGTTTCAAACACCAATATTTTAGACAATGTGAAGATAAAAAATAAGCCTCAGCAAAAAGCAATTTCATGCAACCTAGAAGTATGAACAACAAAAGATTGAAAGCAACAATGTGAAATAGGAATTGTTTTTTTCACAGACTTCCTGTTAAGAAAGAAGTACAGTTAAAAAAAAGAATAACCTGTGCTTCATCAGCCCAGGTAAAGCTGAAAAACATACACTACACTATGAGCACTTCTCAAGAACCGATTTGTACGTGGAAGTAACAAATACCCTAAAATATATGTTTTTATCTCTGCTTAAATATTGACACACCTCCAGCAGCATGTGAAGAGTTTACTTGTGTAATGTGTTAGTGATGTGCTTTCTGCATTCATACTGGTTGTTATAACCTGTCCAGCTGGCCGCCTCCAGCTCCTATTCTAATGGCCGAAGCAGCTGCAGAATCGCCTCACTTAGCTCTTGTTTATGCAAAAAGAAGTTGAATCTTGCTTTTGGTTTTTCAGACTCACTGGAGAGTTGAGGTGTGTGTGACAGAGAGATGGAGAGAGACGGTGGCTGGACTGGCAGAGTGAGAGCAGACAGTCTCTCTGTAATGAATATAAATGGGCTTCTGGTCTCACTCTCCTCATCTGGCTTACCTTTTTGAAAGCAGCCATGGAACATTGGCGTGGAATAGAGTTGGCCCAGCCCCCTCTGCTTTTTTCCACCACTACCACACTGCTTGCATTGAACAGAGCACACAGAATATATTCATTTTCTTTAGTTTCTCGGTTTACTTTGCTATCGTCCCTTTTCACACAAACAGCTGGAGGAGAGACTCTTGGAATGATAAATCTTCATCATAGGGCTGTCAAAGTAAATGTAGTTTATCTTTTTTTGAAGGAAAATGTATTTTAAATGAGCTATTTGATCCTATGAGCATAGTTACCTTTACCAACCACATAATTAGTATGATTAGGATGTTTTCAGCTTAAACACTTGATTAGCATTGAAATAATTTCATGGATTTTTCAAAGAGAGCAAACTCTGGACCAAACTGGATGTTTGTCTGAATATTTTAATCTAAAACAGGATTTGAATACAGGGTTATCTAATCCAGCTGTAGCAGTGATGTACATCTTTTTTTATTTCATCATGTTTCTTGACAGGAGCTTATTATTAATGAACTTCTGTGGATGTTCCAATGTGACAGAATCCTTTAATAATGTTAGACTTTATCTATAATTACCAAATGGAACAATGAGTTTTTGTCAGTTCTGAAATTTTGATCGATGGTATGATGATCTCCCACAGAATGAATTCTTAGTATTCGTTCCTATGGGCATAGCCCTTTAGTCTTGTAATTAACACTTTTATTCATAGAACATAATCAAATTAGGTTGCTGTCAAGAAAACACAGCTGTGAAAATAAACAAATTAAATGTATTTCAGTTTCCTTTCAGAATCAGTTTTCTCTCTCTCCAGTGGCTTTCTCGGAATAAATTCTGATGATCTTCCTTAAGGTGTTCATCTTATTTCCCTTTCTATTGGCATGCCTTCTTGGTGTGTTGGTGTTATTTCTTCTGCCTTTCCATTAATGTTCTGTTACCACATTGCGGATAATTACAATCTCTTGTTAGATTTTCTTCCCCATTTCCTCTGAAAATCTTTTATTTGCACTTATGAGTCCTCTAGATCTTATTGGTGACACTTGTTGGTCTGTCTAAACTTTCGTCATGTCTTGAAAAATGCCAGGTGAAATCAGATTAGTCTCTGTGTAAGTTATTTGAAATTGCTTTTGATGAGGTGTCTTTTAATACTTCTCACTGACTACTTACATCTTGTTTGCATTCTAAATGGACAAACGTTGAATCGCTGGGGTTGTATTAAATTGCCAGATCAGAAGTTCATTGATGGTTTTCAATCTTCCTTCTTTTAGCTGATTTACCTCTTTAAGCACTATCATTAACAGCTACAAGTAGAAGTGAAGTGACACTATATGAGTTAGAGAACAGTTTCTGTAAATCAGTTTCTTTTTTACTTTTTAGAAAAACAATTCTGGAGGATTTCATTTATATAGTGATTAGCATGATTATTTTTAGTGTCGGGACTAAACAGAAGGATTTGTCTACATTTACTAAACAGGAAACCTCTTTCGTTCGTTCGTTCTTTCTTTCTGAAACATGAAAACTGAAAAACCAAAACAGATAAAATCAAAGTTAAAAAATGATAAACTGTGGTCACGAAGTTCATTTAAATAGCGTTTAGCATTTGTATTCACTGTTTAGAAAAGACAGAATCTATGTTTCCATGTTAAAAGGTATTTTTTAGAAACAGAAAATCGTTTGACTTTGAAGGAAAGACAGTGTTTCAGTTAAAAGATGTCTGTGTTCTATGATCTGCTGGCTTCATTGGTCTGTCAATCAGTAAGCACACGTATCCTCATGCTAATTTTCACTTCTTTATGCTGAAATCATGAAGTGCTAATTGAGCCCAAGTGGGAACTAAGGTATCCCTCATTTGAAGCCCATCACCTCCTTTAACTTCATACGTTTCTCTTTAATTGTCTCTGGACAAGTGCTGCTGCTGCAAAATCCAATTTAATGCGATACTGTTTATCTTTACAACACAATGTGCATCATCACCTTTTACTCTTTCCTCCCATTTGCACTCACTGAATTCCCATGACAACTAAACTTTTTGAAGACAGTTCTTTAAAGGGAGTCCTATGATTATCACACATCATCTCCATCTTGCGGAGTTGTTATGTCTGCTTCCCTGCTGCAGCTTCGCTCTTGATGTTTGTCATGAAAGGTTTGGGGAAAAAACAGACTCTTAGCTTTATTCTGGTTAAGTGTCATCTGGGTCTACTTAGAAAGCTGTGAGGCTGTTAGCGCTGCTGACAGTGTTGTCATGTTTTCTTAAATTGATTCACTGTGTGATTACTCGACACTCATTGTTATCCTTAAGAGACAAGACGCAAAAAATAGACTCATATATGCTGTGTAACAATGGAAAAATAGCTCACACAAGTGAAAACACATGGTGTGAAAATTATTTTTTATGCCCTCACTTACTCCTATAGATTGTAATTATTTGCCAGGAAGAGTTAAGTCATTTAAATTGCAAATCAGCCTCCCCCCCACTTTTGTCATTAATATTTTATTGTACCACTGAGAGAAAAAGCCAACAGTGTATTTTACTGGATACAAACTGTACTAAACAAAAAGATTTGTGCACTGAAATGAGGAGAGGATATCAGATGCAGTCGTTATACCATTAATTAAGATGTCTCTTGGTTTGGAGCAACTGAAGCTTTGGCATCACCTTTTCTGTCAACGATCCACTCACCATGACAGAGGTGTCTCCCGTTTTCTGCCTCTCCTTTCATTTTCGACTCTGTCTCTCTGAGCTCTGAGTTTGGTATTCAGTTTCTGCCAAGTTTTTTCTGGGTCCTGACCTCCTGGTTTAATCAGAGACTAATTAGGCTTAGGGATAATTTTCAGCCGGATATACAGGAATGTGCAGGTTGAATGAGAAAAGCTGAACCTGAAACCTTGTGATGACTTAGTGTGAAGTTTTTAGCTGGAAAATTGAGGAAGAAATCATTATTTGAGGAAAGAAATTAAGCTTTTAAATCAGAATGACAGTTGTCCCTTTTTGAATTCAATTTTTTTAGCCCTGTGAAAGATTTTTAATCCCATAAAATTGGGTCAATGAAACAAAAAGTAGACAGAAAATAATGAGCAGGTTTCTCTTTTGCTTTTAAAAAAAGTGATATTTCATGCAACTTGTAATTAATGGTTACTCTCAATAGTGGAATTTCAGAAGTAAAAGATCACAAGTGCAAGTGCTTATTAAAGAAAATAAAACTGACCTTTCTTCATCACTACTGCTGTTTGAAGGTACCGAGTGACCTTCAGTCCAGACTAGCAGGTTGAGATGAAAGTCTTAAGTCTTGTATAAATGCTGCTTGGCTGGAATCAGACGGCTGGCACAGCACTCTGCTCCAGCTTCCACTCAAAGGAAAACAAAGAATAAACCACGCACAGATAAAGGAAGGCTTCCCTCAGCGAAGTAGTGCAAACACTGCTGTTGTGCCAAAACCTTCCAAGTCCTTAAGTCTTCTTACTTAGAAATACCAGTTAGACTAAACCTTCAATTTGAGATCAACACAACAACCACAAACAAGGTCACAGAGTGATTTTTGCTTGTTTGAAGTTGGTTTATTTAAATTACTGTTGTTTTTTTTTCAGTGCTCCCACAGAGAGCCTTTTAGTCTTTCAGACGGCAGGACTCCAAGAACTGGAAGCAGCTTGAATGATTATTGGCTCCATTCTCTTTGTTATGTCTCACTCCACCTTAATCCACTCAGTAGGCGTCCATGTTCAGATAAACTTGTCACTGCAGCATCTGCTGTCATGTGATCATGTCCAAAGATACAAGCCCACAGACTCCAGCAGAAATGTCCAGTATGTGGCTGAGAGCTGGTTTAACACTGATAAAAGCGAGACATTTGAGATTGGTTAAGATGTCTAACATACCGCATGTATAGAAATGGTTTCTTTAAGGTGGCAGAGTTATTTCAAGTACCCTAAGACTATTTTTTTGTATTATTAATCCAAAAGGAAAATTAAATTTTGCTGTAAGTCATATGGTTTTTGATTTTTTGTTTTGTTTGTTTTTTATCGAGTTATTGTAGGCCTTGATAGCTGTATGCAGGAAGGATCTTTTGCATCGGTCTGTCATGCACCGGATCTGGAGAAGCCTCTGACTGAAGACACTTTGTTGTTCTTTATAAATATTTTGAAGAGGATGCTCACTATTGTCCATAATCTTCTTTACTTTATGAAGAATTCTCCTTTGTGAAATAATCACCAGATGTTACGGAGGACTTCCTAGAACAGAGTCGCCCTTCTTTAGCATGTTGAGTTTTTTTAAGTCATTTGCGCTGACACTGTTACCTCAGCAGAAAAAACAACAGAAATATCGCATACATGGTGATGAGGACAGAAAGTAATTTTCAAAAAATGTATAGCTTTTTGTTGAAGTTTAAACTGCAAATGTTTAGCCTTTGGGATTATTGCAAACAGATAATCCAAAAGTATTTGTCCATAGCCTTTTTTACTAACTTTTATTTATGAAAATATTTATAAAACGATTTATACATTCCAGCTGCACAGTGGAACTGTTCGTAGTGTTTGTAGTGTTTCCTTGCAGCAAGAACCCTGGGGTTCCAATCCCAGCTGTGGCTCTTCCTTCATATGCTCCTTTTCTATGGGTACTCCCAAAGCCTAAAAATGTAGACGTTAGGTTAGGTCACTCTAAAGAGTGAGCCTATTTGTGCATGTTTGTTTTTCTCCGAGATGGACTGGCAAGACTGTAAGTTAAGGACAGAAAATGTTCATAGACCGCCATGCCTGCTTCCAGCTCTTGTAAAGAACAGCCAAGTGTCCAGGTGAACCTTCAGGTACTGAGATGTAATATACGGTAAGTAAAATGGCTTCAATATCTGACAGGGATAAATTGTTGGATTATAAAAAAATCTGTATTTTAGCTTTATCAACTTTGAGGAAAGAAATTGTTGGATGAATACAGCAGATGTGGTTTTGGTGCTTTGTGCTGTAATGCAGTTGAAAGCTCTTATTTGTTTTTCCTTAATATGAAACATCTTTTACTTGGAAACCATGAAATGAAGACAAACATCATCTACAGAGTGACAAATGCTTTTCTTTTTTTTATGAATTCAAACTCACTGTCAGTATGGAATGCTTGAATCTCTCACAGAGAAAAATAGTTATTGTTGCCTATTAATTTGAAAGGTTTTATTTGTTAGTCTGTTTGTTTTTGCCTTATTTTTTGTTTTTGGACAGTCATTGTTTTCCTGACTGCTTCTGCATTGCAGACGTGACTTTTTTAGTATGATTATTTCATAATTTCTTTGCTCACTTGTCCTGTTCAGTTGAATTTATTTCACTATTTGCTCACATATCAGTTTCCTGTGAAAAGCAAAGGCAGATATAGTTTATTATTGATGATATATTCTAATTTCTATCATGCCTTTGCAAAGTTTTTTTGTCACTTCTACAATATCCTTTCTTCTCTGCTGCCGTTTGTTGTCAGTGTTTGTTGTGATGAAAGGCAGTTTTGATGTGACATTTTGAAACTTGAGCTGATCATCGCCTCTTACCTGAGAAGAATATATAAACACAAACATCTGGCTTCATTTTTATCTTTTCTTATATGTCCAGATCAAAGAAGGGAAGTTTGCTACATTAGGACTATCCACAACTTTAGGGTGTATCATGAGGAACGGGGAATATCATTCAAACTTTTATTTTTAGCTTTGGAGCCAAAGACAAAACTACTTTTGATTTGTTTCATGGAGTTAACTGATAAATCAGACTCATACCAAATCCAGTCTGGAGGAATGCGCAAACATCTTTCCCATCCACAAATGTAAAAACTCTTGTTCTCTTACTTGTTGTTCAAAAATAAATAGAGGGTATTCCAGCTAAAACTGGCACAGCCATATTTTCCACCTCTCTTTGAGGTGTTGATTTGAAACACTTTACTGCATTTCATTTGTCTGAACCATTTCTGTACCGAGCCAAGCTTTTCTGCTGGCTCCTGGCAAGATGTATTTTTGTGAATTCACAGATCTAGCGACATTTCATCTTACTGGCAAGTAAATAGTTCCCCACATTGGTCATTAACCTCTTGTGACCCAAACTCTGAAAAAAAAAACAACCATTCAGGGATAATTCAAGTAGATGCTGCATTCAATCACAGCACTCCTTTTTTTAAAAAAAACTGTTTAATCTAAGTATTTGATAAAAAAATTCTTGCAATGGCTGTTGTAAAATCTTGTCAACAGCTATTGAAAGCAGATGAAAGACTAAATTTCTACATTATCAGTCTGTATTGTACTGGTGGGGGTTTAACTGCTCTACAGTGACGTTGCTGTCAAAGCATTATTTTAAATACATTATCACCCGAGTTATACCCTGTCAACACTTATTTTCATTAAGATTCTTCATTAAAAACATTTTTAGAATCCTTTGGAAATGTTTCAGTCTGAGAAAAAGGTTTTTGAGGGTGAGAAAAAAACCCCAGCTTCTCACCAAGTTAATGCCAGAAATCTTAATCACTCTATTTTCTTGTTACTCTATCTGTAGCTGCACTCTCCTATACATTTACCATTAAACAAATCAATCTTGTTCCATTTGCTGTGATGGTCACTGCTCGGTTTGATTTCATCCAAGCACTCAATTCTAAATATATATGCAAGGGATTTTTTCATGGACACTCTTAAAAAGCTGTCATAGCTGTGATATAAAATTACTTATGCCCCTTGAAAAACAACAGAAAGGGTAGAATATGAAATAGTTATTTCAGTAGTGTCAAGATTTGTAGATATTCTGTGAATGTGAATAATATGATGATGTATGTCGTTGAAGAATGGTTGAACTTTAACCACACATCTATGTTTCACTGAATAAATTAGATATGTTTTGCAATAGTTTTGTGGCTTCAGAATTAAAATTTTCGCTTCACTAGCTTACTAAAGGTTTAAAGTAAAGGTAAATTGCCAGTGTCAAGATTTAAAAAAATGTGGAGCTATCAGCTAAACAGCCAGGACTTACTAATAATGTCCAAATCCAGTTTATTAGAGCTGATCTCTCGCATGTTTTGAATCTGTCTCTGGTACAAGACAGCTAAATTAATAACTAAAGCAGGCTGTGTGCTGCAAGGAGTCTGCACACACCTTTTGGACTTAAGTTGAGCGTACCTATTGCTACATATCGCATGACAAATGCCTTAAATTCCCACGATGTCACTGCATTATAGGACAAGTTTACCTTCTAGCTTTACAAAAACAAAAGAAATGAAAGTTCTAGATGGGCTCTTGCTCTGGTTCTTCTCCCACAGAAAACCTGTGGGATGCGTTTGACCTTGCAACTGGTTGTTCTGAGCAGTGTGCCAGCATGGCCTGAGGAGCTTTGTCAGCTTATTTTCACATTTAAAACAGTTTGGTGTGAATACTGGTTCCTGTCAAAAAGCACTTTCTCGTCAAGTATTTTGGTGAGACATCACTTATGCAATCATTGAAATTATGTTTTGCTTGGACTTTTCTGCTCCAAGTCTGTGCAGACTCCTAGCAGATGTTCACAGACACATGTCTACAAGAGTATATGGGAGCGTTGAAATATCTACTCAGCTTGTTATCAAACTCTACAAAAGCCTGGAAATTAACTATTCATTTGATTTTGTTGTGTTGAATTGCAGAGCATTTGTAAAGCTGTGTGGCATTGCATTATTCAAAACAAAGAAAACTATAGAATGATGAGTGTTTAAGTGCAATGCATGCTGAAAGAACATTTACACATAATTTGCTCCCAGATAGCTGAAACTTCAAAACGCACGCATTTGTTCAGTTCCATAACACCTGCTTTCTTTTAACCCATGGCACTGGTGTGGTAAATGTAAAACCTAGCAGAGTTCATATTTGGACAGTTTTCTTATTTCACTTTTTCATAAAACTTTATCCAATAACAACCATGTAATTTCAGTAGGGAAAACAGATAAAGGCTTCCATATGTTTAACATATTCATTAACAGTACATATGGTCTCATTAGCATTTTTTTCTATAGCTGCCTGCATAACAGGCACACAAAGTCATTGGGATCATTATGATACTTTTTAAACAAAATGTCTTTTAATTGATATAATACACAAAGTATTTTGATCTATTAATAGAGTGAAAAACAAAAGAGCGTCATTACTTTATTTTTACCTGTATTTCTGCCAAAGGGAACATGGAAACAGTTTGAACATACGTACAACATATTAAAGGCAGTGGGTATTTTTTCCCTTCAAATATGGAGGGGCACTAGTAGTCATTATTATTGACTCATAAAATGCATTAACAAAAGTAAAAAGCAATTTTTATGAATGCATCAAAATAGATTAAACAACAAATGGGGAAAAGTGATACAATGTTCCATCAATTTCACATACAATAAAGGATTATGACATCATAATGGTGAAGTCAAAATAATCCCTCCTCGATAAGCTTTATTCACATAAAAAATGCTTATTGAAACATCTCAAAAGGCGATCATATTATTTCGCTGCAAAGCAGTCACCACACTCTGTGTGCATTTTTGCTCAACAATGTAAAAATGCTAACTTTGTTTCAAGGCATTTGACATAGAGCCACTCAATATATTTAATTAGGAGCACCAATAAGTTTGATAGCTAAAGACTGTTCGGATTCACTAGACTATTGCGTTTCCACCCATTTATGCCTACTGATGTAGATGGAAGTGACTTGGATAATAAATCTCACTTAGCATATGGTGAAAACTGTGATGGCAAAAACACAATATCATCTTTGGTAAAATGACTTTTTTCCAATAGTAGACAATAATAATTTAAATTTAACCGTTCATTTAAAACTACTGAACATAAAATGTTTATTTTCTACAACAATAACAAAATATTTAATAAAATAATAAAATAATCTCATGCAAAAGTAGCAGCCCCTCTTTTCTCTACCCTCCCCACCTTCACCCAATTTGAGATGTCAGGCAGGACTCTGCTGATAATGTGTGAGCTTAAACAAGTGGTGCATACATATGATGCTTACAGTATGTTGGTAAAGCATACTCCAAAAAACTATAGCAGACCGTACACCACATAACCACTTGGGATGCAGTAAAAGAGAAAAGACAAGCATAGGGCGACACACCAAAATAACTTTGGCTCTTCAATACTTCTGCTCAACTTAGATTCATAAAAGTAAGAACAATATAGAGAACAAGGTTATAAGGAATCCAAAATATTTGAAAGGACACAAAACTGTAACTAGATACAACTATAACTTTAATTAAAGTGTACAATCTATATTTGTAAATTAGTTTGTTGTTTTTCCTTTTAGTCAGCACATGATCTGACACCAACCTGCAGCCTTGATATTGTTGTTCTGCTTCATGATGGTGGTACCTTGTTGCAGCTGCAGGACTGATGCTGTTATTATCTGTGACAGACTTGGTGCCTCTCTACATACTGTGTGGAGAAGGCTTAATAATACGTACTTTCCAGCCTTGGTTAACATAATAATATCTAAAATATGTTTTATTTTGTGAGGAAATGCAATGTCAGAGATGCAAAAACCTTCCTATTAAAAAAAAGAGTTTCCTTTATTAGCTGTAAGGAACTACTTAGTGTTACCAACACAGAGGTCTGTATTCAGCTGAAAAGTTTCTGAGTTTGAAAAAAGAAGGGGAAAAAAATTCCCTTCACACCTGTGCCTCTGGGGCGTTTACATTTATTGCAGGTGGAAAGTGTGTCTAATACTCCAAAAGTGTGTCTAATAATGTGAGTTACTGATAGCCATATGGACCTGTGTAATCATCACTGGTTGAATTCATTTCCAGTAAATATATAATTGAATGCGGCATGGGGCAAGTTTGATTTTAATTAAAAAAGACCCAACCTTTTCGAAAAGTCTTCGAAGTCCTGTTGATGATTTGGAAAAGAGCATGCCTCCAAATCCTGATTTCCTTTTTTAATTGGGTTATGTTATTGGAAGGAAAAGCAACCTTGTGTGGAACAGAAATGAGTTAGAGCCAGATGCGACCATGTCCTGCTTATCTGGCTTTCTGGCTGCCTCCCTCCCTTTCTCCTGGTTTCCTGCGGCATTTCGTACAGGAAACGTGGAGGAGGAAATATTGGGCGGATGGGACACCGGAGAGGAGACGAGAGAAGAGGTGGGAGTCGGAAGTGTCTTTGAATCAGAGGCGTATGCAGTGAAGCTGTGTACAAGCCCCCTGCGGTGCAGGTTGTGTTGAAAGGGAAATCAGTTTTTCCTGCTGTGAAACATTTCCCTCGTGTGAACCTTTGGTGGCTCATTTGCTCATTAGACCTGTGACTTCTTCTTTTCACACTCATATATTAATTTTATTTTCCTTAAATCCTTTTTAATTCAACATGTACCAAATAATGTTTGAATCCTTCCCTCTAATTCTGTGACAGACAACTTGCGTTGTTGCTTTTTCATGTTGAGAAAAGGCCTCTTGTAAAATATGTCATACGTACCTTTGAGCTGCTTTATTACTTTGTGGCCAGCGATCATTTTAAAGACCTGTAAGAAAGTTTTGATATAGAAAATACTAGGCAAAAAGAAACATTATTTTCTAGTCAGTTTTCTCTTGTGGTGTCTTGAGGGGCTTTTGGCTGTAAATGGTCTACTCTGTACACACATACTATTCTTGCCATATGCCCTCCTCCAATCCTCCAAGCATCCCCCTGGGAAGACCTGGGCTCGCTACTTTGCTCTTTTTGTCACTGGAGAAAATTACCCAACTGCCAGCATGTTTGTGACAGTTTAGTGAGCACTCCGTCTACAGATATGGCACTAAAGATTGCTCTGTTGGTTCTGGATCATTTGGAATCCAATTTAATTCAAGCCTCTAGGAAAAAAAGGGCCAAATAAAAACAAAGTGGCTTAATTAAGAAAGCCGAGTGGCTGTGAAGTTCTGCGTTAAAATATCACATTGGTTTGATGCCAGGAGGTACAAATATGAATACAATGCATATTAAGCCTTAGCTCTTTAAACAAGACAAATCCTGCAGGAGAATCACTGGAAGATCTAGATTGCTCAGCAGCTCAGAAAATAGTGAAAGCCTTTCTAATTGGACTAGTCTCTTGATAATTGCATTTATTTTTTTCTGTATACATTTTGTCCCATTGCAGCCCTAAATTTAACTTTATTCTATTAGAGAGTTTTTATTGTTTTTGACAAATCAGTATAAAGCTACACGATATTTGAGTAAAAGCAAAAGGATGAGGCCATAACTAATATTACAGCTGCAGAGGTTTTGCTTGTGCATTTACTATATCCACATCTACATTTGGACTATTTTGCTAATTCTTTAATTAAAGATAGCTCTACCACAGTCATATAGGATGGATCCATAAACAATAATTTTCAAGTTTTAAAATGAAATATTTAAATGCAATTCTTTTTGAATGATTAAAGAGCATTGTCTTCAGTTCTTCACAGGTCCCCTCTGACAAAATGTTAAAAGGATATGAACACTTATACAAGGTACTTAATTAGCATAAATATTATAGTAAAACTCTCATTTATATACATATATTGACAAAAATCGTGTTTATTTTGTTACGGTTTGATGGTTGGGCTTTGTTATAAAGGCAGATTTCCGCCTGCAAAGGATTACAGACATTATCTGATGAAACCCTCCGTCTGCATCAGTCAACCCTTGAGTCCCACACTAGTGAGCATGTGTTTGAGTCTGGATCCTCTGATGGTCTTTACTCTCTAATGGAGATAGATTCAGGCAGTAGTGGAAGTCTGCAATACCCCCCCCCCCCTTACACTAGTCTTGGCCACATCATTTCTCTCCTTGGCTTAATGTGCTGGTTTTCTCCTCTGGGGCTCTTGGGTGGGTTGTAAGTTGTCTCTTGACACCTCCCTCCTTTTTTCCAGAGAAAACAGCCGCCCTCCTGCAGACTTCTGTTCTGACAGCTCGAAGAGGGGAGATGGAAAGTTCTCATCCTCTGCCGCAAGCTGCTTTGTATTCAAATAGTCTCCATATAAAGTCTGTCATTCAGCTGGCGGTTTAGTTATATGTTATAGCCAAAGGCAGTGTGATAGATTTGAGGTGTCCAGTTATTCTGGTTCCAGCTAGATACTGGTGTGGTCTGCTTTGATGTAGCTGCTGAACACAAGACATTTATTGTTGAATTTAATTGATGCTGTGTGCTTGAACCTGTCAGAGTCTGTTGCTCTAAGTAACCGATGAGGGTGTTCTGGCATTCTGTTTGTGTGAGAAGAGAGAACTGCTAATAGAGTAGACATTCTTAACATAATCAGATGGTACTGACATCAGTAGAGAAAATGTCAATAGATATGCTGGTGCTGACACGTGCAACATGAATTTCAAGCCATATCTCTTTAGATTATTGATGATTGCCCTCTCAAATCATTTTAAAAGAGTTTTGACAAAGTCTTTTGAATTAATAAATGCTTTATTTCAATCAAAAAATAAAGAAGAAACATGCCAATTTAGCATGCAAGTATTATAATTAAGGCCATATATATTTGTATAGAGTATGAAGACTTGCAACTTAAAAGACAACTTTAAGGACGACATTTCATCATTCTGCTTAATTCTACATATATTCTCTGATTCTGCCGTATTTGTTATTTCAACCCCTAACTCTTCAACCTCTTCACTCTGAATGTTCTTTAGTACATGCCACATTTTGTCCCCCCCCTATGTTCAAGCCATGCCCCAGAGCCCATACCAGAATATGGATACTGAGCTCGTTTAAACAGCCTGGCCTACCTCTCACTTTCCCACTTCTCTCTCTGACTTCAACTCAGACTTCACTTTTTTCACCTTCAACCTCACCTCCAATCTCGTTTTGTAGCATGGTGAGAAACTTTCCTTGTCATTACTGCTGAAGTGCAGCTGGAAAGTGGTAAAAACGTAAGATTTTCACTGTTTCTTTTTCTTTTTAATTGAGCGGCACCTGTACATATCTACATCACAGGTGTTGGTTTTCACACAAACCTCACGTGTTTTTTCAGCATCTATTACAATCTACATCTTTAACTAAAGGTGTATGTTGGTTATTTAGTGCTTGCTAGTCTTCCTTTTGTATTAAATGACATTAAGAAGTAACTTTTTCAGTTATGAATGTCTTAGTTGTACTGACCCCCCCGCCAGCTCTTTTTGGTATTCTGTCAGAGCGGCTGCACGCCCACCGCTATAACTAGCTCAGGGAAACGGTGAGCGCGAGCGATCTGACCTGAAGTTGATTCTCTGCCAATGCAGGTTTCTGATGCCTCACTGGAGATGGCAGCATGGCATTAGCTGAGCTCAACACACACATATCTTTGTCACTGGCATCTTTACTGCAAGCACACATGAACACACCCACACATGCATTCAACTTACAGTCACTGGTGAGCACTGAAGAAGTCACACCTCTCTTTATTTTTCCAGCAAGTTAGCTGAAGATTCTTTCAGCATTCCCTCTCACCTCTCCTATTTTTTCCTCTTGGTTTCCATCCCCCACATCTGTCTCTCCTGCCAACATCACTCCTCGCTCCCTAGTTTAGCTTTCGATAGAGCCACTGGGGAAGTCCTCACTTATAGCTGGTAGTCTTGTTTCATACCCAAATAGCACAAACTTCACAAGTAGCGTTTGGTGCCTCAGGGTTTCATCACAGCCTCCCATGCCTAGTCTTTCAAACATTTTGAAAGGACATGAAAGAAAGGATGAAAGTAAACAAAGACAGATGAGATTCTATAGATGCCTTGGATGGTTCTGACATTAATCCTCTATGTGTACAATAAAGTTTGTTAAGGTTGCAAAAGTTTACCTATCATTTCAATTCCTTCTGCTCCCTGCTGCTGTAGTAATTGTAGCTTGGATTTACTGACAGAACAGTAACTAAACTAAACCAGCTTTGTAAAACGCTGAGTGATTTCTACAATTTCTGAATTGGCTTTTATTCATGCTTATGTCTGGGTGTCTTTGCATAGATTTTGCTGTCAGCTTATTTTGCATACACTGTTTCGAGAGTCAGGGGATTACAGTGAATAGCTCCCTGCATGAGCAGTGGTGGGAGTAACTGCATATGCACTGTACTCCTCTACCAATCCCTACTTTAGCCACCCGTTCTCTAAAATCCAAACAAGGGATTTGATATTGGATTTTAGAGCAGCATTGACACTTCATCTTAGTGCCTCCCACTGTGATCTGTCAGCAGAACGCTTGTTGAGAACCACACAAGAGCAGCCAGAGCAAAACTCTGTTTAAAGGGCGAAGACCAAAAACTTGTAAATGGGCAAGCATGCATATGAGGCGGGGAAGAGCAGAACAGCATTGATGTAGTTTTTGTATATCTCTGTGGACTATTAATTGCTCTTTGCTTTTTCTTTAAACTAATTTTATGTTATTAAGAGACTGCAAAACAATTTTTCCTTAAATTAAATCAGGTTTGTGTGGGGATAAAATCTCATTGATGCAATATACAGTGTGTGCAGAATTATTAACCAAAGGAGTATTTTAATCACATCATCTTTTTCATACACGTTGTCCTACTCCAAACTGTAAAGGCCTGAAAGCCAACTACCAATCAAGTAAATCAGGTGATGTACATCTCTGTAATGAGAGTGTGGTCTAATGACATCAAAACTCTATATAGGCTTTGCTTAATTATTAGGCAACTTCCTTTCGTTTGGAAAAGTGGTCAGAAGAGAGATGATGGACTCTGAAAAGAAAGAAAATTGGAAGATGTCTTTCAGATGGGATGCAGAAGTCTTGAAACTGATAAAGTTTTGAAGCTTGATCACCGAACAGTCAAGTGTTTTATGGCAAATAGCCAACAGGGTCATCAGATGTGTGCTGGAAGAAAAAAAAAAGCAAAATAACTACCTATGAGTTGAGGAAAGTCAAGTGTGAAGCTGCCAAGATGCCATTTTGCCACCAGTTTTGCCATATTTCTAAGCTGCACTAGATCTGGAGAAGCTTTGCTTGTACAATTCAAATAAGCCTTAGATCATTTCATACAGGGGATTTTTTATCTTTTGTATGTTTCTTTTCTGTAGACATTTCAATTCAATTCAATTCAATTCAGTTTATTTATATAGCGCCAAATCACAACACATGTCATCTCATTGCACATCACAAAGACAGTTCATTCAAATCACACAGACAGATTAGTTAAAAGTTTTCTATCTAAGGAAAACCAGCTGA
>JAUZNJ010022026.1:0-17045 GCA_034780135.1 Jordanella pulchra | reverse complement strand
TAAACAATTCAAACGTATATTCTTTAAATAAAAAACAATTTACTTTTAAGTACTTTTGACTTCTTTTAAAATAATCAAAATATTAGTCATCAAAATAATAGAAATAATATAATTTGACAGCTGTAAAAAGAATGTCTCAAAAGTTTTCATGTTTAAAGAGAGCTTCTTAAACTAGTCAGTAATTGGCCAAGAACAAAACAAATTTATACAACCTAGTCTGATCTCAGATCTCTGATTTTCAGTTCTTGCAAACAACCTTTAAACAGTCATGTTTGCATTGAGCAGCTTTTCACAGAGAAGCTGTTGATTATCAATTATCAAGAATAGATTTAACATGCTGTGCACATGAACGTGCACCGAGAATGTAAAGCATTTTCATTAAGATTCGCTATCTGAAAGCTGAATGTATAAGGATGCAAAAAGTAAAGAGGTTAAAGTGAACAGATTTGTACTTATTGTTTAATTAGTATAAACATAAATACTTCAGCTGTGATTTTATCTGAATCCATTTTAAATAAAAATGCTTAAAGATTTAGATATGTATATGTTGTGTATGTGTATATACATATACACATACACAACATATACGTGTGTGTGTATGTGTATATGCTGTATGTAAGATATACCCTCTGATTATAACAACTTTGATTATATAAATAAACCTCTCCTTAAAATTTTGCCAAATCCCGTCAAGCTTATGAGCTTAATGTATTGCAACGACCCAAGTTTTTATGGTATCAGTAAGTTATTCTTCTATACCTTGAAGGCCATGAACTTGTGATAAGGTTTAGGTGCCCAGGCATAGATTTCCACTGAGTTCTTAAGTGCAATCACCAGGAACTTGATTCTCTCATATTTAACTGGAAAAAGAAAAGCACACTTCAAAAAAAGGTTGCCAGTTCATGTTTAGTCAATTTCTATTTAAATCAATAGAGGATTGCTACAGGTTGAAAATGTAGACATTTTAAATGATAACAGCATCTTACCAACTTTATAATGTACACAGCCCTCTAGCTCTCCAACAGTGATCCAACCTTGTTTTTTCTCAACCTCTGGGTCATTGTGTAATATCCTGTTCCTCAGCCAGGACAAATAGTAGACACGCAATTTATTCTTTTTCCCTAAAGGAAGGTAAATCAAAACCAAGATTTAAGTTACTGAACAGAGATGATTGGTAAAGAAAAAGATACATATAAAAAAAGTGGTATTTACCAGATATTGTGACTAATACATTCAGACCCTCCAGAACATCCATCTGTAAGAATCGGCGTCTTGTAATCAGATTGTAGACTTTGCCCTGCCCACTGCGGTCAAGTAGCATTAAACCATTTTCAGTCCCAACCAAAAGGTTCACACCTGAGCACACATAAACATAGAAGGGTGAATAAAATGAGTCAGTGGGAATGTATAAAAAAGGAGGGATTTTTTTCGGCACATTGCAGAGATCAAGCAAAACTGACTCCTTACCCCAGAGTGCGGCGCACAAGATCTCTGAGTTGAAGCGTTTTTTGTATTTACGAATTTCTGGCGTGTCGCTGTGAGGTCTGATGTTTGTAGGATTCACATTCACAACAGAAATCTTTCTAGCTTCGTTTAGTCGGGCCTGCTCCTGCCTCAGCAGCTCATTGGCAAACATGGCTGGGATGACACAGAAAGATTTCAAAAGAAGTGAGGTCTAGAGTACCCTTTAAAGCTCACACAGAGTTAAAGTAGCAAAAGCAACATTAAAATACTTTGGGTTTAGCTTCTACCTGCTGCTGAGGTGTCATCGTTTTCACTCGGAGAGGTTTGATAAACGCGGGGGTCAACAAACGGAGTAAACGATGCTTTGGACCCACTCAAACCAAACTGCAAACAGAAAAGTAATTGCTTAGCAGTACCCAACAAAAACCTGAAACACATGACTGAGTGTTCATGGGTACAGCTGTATGATGTGCTGGTGAGTCTAACCTCGGCCATGTCACTTAGTTCTTGCAGAGCTGTGGTGGGTGTGGAGTTGGGAGAGTTGCTTTGTTGCACTAGGTCCGGGAGGTTGCCATGGTTACTGTGACCGCTGAACCCATTGCTTTCAGAGTGACCACCTCTCCTCCTTTCCTCTGCCTGATTGCCACAAGCAAAAGATAATATGGACAAACATCGTTTGGCAAAAATTTTAATCAGTAGGCTTAAATACTAAAGGTGCCACATCCTTTTTAGATTTTTCTTTGTATAGTATATTAAAATCTATTTATGAATTTCCCTCCAACAGGAGGTGTGTACTACTTTGCCCTTAGTCTATGTCAGAAAACACATTCTGTGTGTGTGCCTCATTGAGACTAAATGCACTTGTGTGTTCACATTCATCACCTCTCTCATCATCAGAGTACTGTCCCTGGAGCTATTATAGGCCTCTCCCAAAGCGTCCTCCGCCAGCCCTCCGTACGACTCAGAGCCACTCTGCACTCCTGGCCTGCAGTGCACACAGACTCCATCACTTAGAAAACAAATTTTGCTGAAACAGTCACTGCAATCATCTGACTTTGAGTAAACTACAAACTACAAAGATCTTTGAAAGTAATAAAAAACTACAACCTGGACGTCATAAAAAAAACTGACAGAAGGATAAAAATAACACCAGAAAAGACAACTTACATGATGCGGGGGATGTCGCTAACAGCAACAGTGCCGTCGTGTCCCAGCACCTCCCCGTCCTCATCACTGCTTTCCGATTCTTCACTGGAGGATGAGTAGTCTGTGACCTTCATCATTATGATACAGAAAAAGTAAAATATGTGAAAAAAATGTAAGATTAGAATTTTACATTTTTTTTCTTCATCTTTGCAAAAAATCTACATTACTGACACACACTCAAGTAAATAAGGCTTAGAACATGTTCTTTTCTATCTCCATTATCTGCAAAGAAATGGAGATTACCTGTTACAAGTGATAGAAGTTTAGCACATGTTAACCTGTACCTTAGGTTAAAACAGGCTTTCTATTTGTTTTAAAGGAGAATTTGAGGGTATTGGGTTCTTTTGAGTATTTTTTTAAGCAAAAAGGGTGAAGTTGCATTGGGCTACATGACGTGAATATCTTTTCAAAGAAAAAAAAAGTAAGAATACATTTTATCTGATCTTTTTAGTTTTACCTTGTAATATTATCTTTTTATTTTCAACCAGATTTAGCAGCGAATTAAATCCCCTACTATGTGTTTAAATTCTAGCAAAAATCCAAACTAATTTAGGTTTATCTTTGCTCAGGTCAGTCATGCAGATAACTGAGTAGTCCTTGAACCTCAGTGACCACTCTAGCTTCTGTTATAAAACGAAGATATATACAAAAGCAAGAAATAGACCCTTAGAGCTAAATTACATGAAAGTTAAAGTTAGATATAAAGCAGATCTGATTATTTCTTTACTGTACTAGCTGCCAGTATCGTTACTACCCTTTTGTGTCAACAAGTCTAACTCTACACACTCTTTAAGTGCTACATTACACTCCTAAGAATCCAGAAATGACCTACTTTTTAGTCTTCTTTTGGAGGTGACTAGATTTTTATCTAAAATCTTTCATTTCAAATAGGTTATAAGGCCATACAATCTAAAAGGCATTTGGAGAACCACAGATTCTCCTCTGATCCTAACAGTTGACATGTGCTTCTTAACACAGAGAAGAAGAAGGGCAAACAAAGATGATAACATGTTCTGGAGTGTTTGCAGCCAAAACTAAGATCTTGGTCTCATATGAAGAGAGTAAATAATCTTTCAGTAAATTGTATTAAACTCCACAAGCTCCAGTTTGTGATGATCAGACAGAAAAGGCCTTTTTATATCATCACTTCCAAACAACTGACTGGTCTTTCTGTAGCATCTCATGGTTTTTATGGGGAGCTCTTGCATAAAAGTGCCACACATGGCTAATTTATTTCCCAACATTATCATTTTGCTTGACTACAAGAAAAGTATTAAATGGGTCCTCCTACACCACAGTTAATTAGGTTTAATCTGGACAAGTAAGAAGATGCTTTATTTACATTAGCTAGACAGGAATTTTAAGGACAGGCAATAAAGTCTGACACTGGTTATTTGGTGGAAAGGAAGGTAGTAAGATAGAGTAATCAGTGGAGTAGAAGATCGAATATAGTATGAATTTATTTCAAAGAAAGATTTTAGTTTTCTTTCCCACTGAAAATGTTTATGGTGCAGCAACAGAAATACAACCACTTTTCTGTATCTTATCTAAATCAATTTTCCTTTTACATATATCTAACATGTTCAATCAATGTATACAAAGAATGATATAATGTAAACAACACAAATTTCTGCAAAACATAATATGGCTGTAAGACCTGGGCTGTAATTTATATCTAATCATCACTATAAAAAAGGGATTCTAGAGTTTTCCAAATAAAATTAAGTAAACATTTTCACTTAAGTATAGGGCTTTAGCTGTCTTTTAATTAAATGTCAGTGTACCTTGACTGGAGGCCGGGTTCCTTCCTCTACCCTCAGTTCTCTAAGTTCCTTAGCCAGAGCACTTAAATCCTTTAGCATGAGGAAAAATGAGAGACAGACAAAGCCCTTTAGTACATTGCTTCTTTCTCATTAATCAAAGACTGGAGAAAGAGATGCTAATTCACATAAAAGGGTATGACATGAGGATAATGAATGTGTCGCAGCCCATACACAGCTAGGCCTGGAAATGTGTGAACAAGAGTGCTGATTTTACAGATTCTAGTTTAAATGACCAAATTTACATCAACTTTTTAAAAGATCTCGATCAGCACTTTTATTCGCTCACATGTAAATATTGACAAAAGCTGTAAGAAGAAGGAAAACAGCGGTTTCAAGGCTGATGTTCTACAAAAGGGCTGCATCTCTTGTCATATCTCTAACCACCATCCACATGCCAACCGGACCCAAGGTTTTACCCCCAAGATAATGGATCGGACCAAATCATGCAAACGGAGATGAGGAGGACCGTCATACACGGTGGGCTTACCAGTTCCTCCTGACCAGTTACCAAGACAACAAAGGAACAGGAAAAAAAAATCAAATTCAGATGTTTTCCAGGTACTTGCCTGCTCATCTTTTACTCACATTTCTCCCTTACGCACATCAACATAACCATGCACGTTTGCAACTGGCATAAGGATCCATCCACATACACTCTCTTGGGTATGTGTGTCAGCGCACACATGCACCAGCATCGCCATTGCATCCCGTTTAATAAGAGTTGGAGGGAGAAAAGTGGACTTTTGAGACCAACTAACTTCACCATGCTAGGATTGGAGGAGGAGCTCTTATGATTGAAGCGAAGGATAACCAGTAAAAAAAAAAGAAGAGATGGGGACTTAGTCGTCACTAACCTCATCTATGGCTTTCTTATAACTCTGAAGAATGGGAGGAAATACAGGAGCAGAGACAGAAAGATAGAGCAGGTGAATAGTAGAAAAGAGAGGAGGAGACGAGTAAAGGCTTCCCAAAGAGGGGATAGAGAATGGGTGTGTCCATCTGCTGCAGGACTTACTGCAGGTCTGCTGGGTCTAGCTGATTCACGCCCATCCTCCTGTCTGGGTTTAACCTCCTCGTTGGCTGCGGGTGGAGTTCCACCCGCCTGGGTCTGCGCTATGAAACAAAAAAACACTGAGCCTTAAAAATGGTCTAAATTACAGGATGTTTTTGCAAAAAAAAAAAATAATAATAATAATAATACCACAAGCACAATAAAAATACAATAAAATAAAAACAATGAAAAAATTGGCTGCATCTGCTGTATGGTTAGTAAGAAACAGAAAATAATTACTTTTGGGTTCCTGCAAATAGCAGCTTTCTTCACACCTTTCTTCCATAAAGGCCACATTTGTGAAACAGATTAATAGATTTAAGATAAGATAAGATAAGATGAGTTTTATTGATCTCACAGCGGAGAAATTCACACGTCACATACTGGCAAAGTAGATAAGAAGGTGCAAACAAGGAGGAAAAGGTGCATTAAGAATAGGCAAGAAAAAAATCACACAAAATTAAAGATAATAAATAAGGGATAAAAAATACAAGGGAGTTAGCACAGTATACAAGGGAGTTAGCACAGTAATACAAGGGAGTTAGCACAGTAATACAAGGGAGTTAGCACAGTACACAGTATTTCCTGTTGACAATTTTTTCCTGGTCACCTATGGCTTCCTGGGTGCTTCTCTTATTGTCCTGCTAATAAGTTTAGTGGTTTGCAAGATTTCCTATCCCGTGAACTATGTCTATCACTGGTCTTGCTAAACAAAACTTGATGCACCATAAATGTCCTTCTATCAACAAAGTTCTATGTAGACATCAGGAGTATAACGATAGGCAAAAGAAATGTGATACCTATTTGGCATACTTCAATCAAAACAAAATAACACCAGTATATGATATTCTTAAACTTCAGTCAGAATCATTTTTTGACTACAAAAATGTATTTCATCTGATCATTTCTTAAAAATTAACAATATGGAAAGTATAGAACTGACAGATGGAGTTTGATTTTTTTGTGAACAAAGCAGTATGGGCAGGCATAGCCAACAAAGTGATTATATTACCATTTAAATCCACTCACAAATTGCCAGAGTTAGAGTGGTTTAAAGTTATAATTAATTTACTGTGGAGTTTTTTTTTTCCTTTATATATATTTCTAAATTCTAGTGTCTCAGCTGTACTTTAACACAAGATGTGCAGCATCCGAAAATCCTTTCTGATCAGTTTTTTTTCCAGGTTCCTTTTTCTAAAATATGTGAAATTTCGCCTGACTGAATAATACATGGAACCATTTATGTGCCATTTGAATTTCCTCCAGCCTGTCTTATTCTAATATTCAACTGGTTTCAGAGGAGTAAATGCAGAGAGAACCTTCTCTAAATATGCTTACTATATTGACAAGGCTTTGGTTCGGCCCACCTTTATTCCTCAACTGTAAATGTATGAAAAGACTTAATGTTCCCAAATGACAGAGTTTGGTGATAGCTGGGAGTCTTCCCTGCCTCCGTTTTGTCTGGTTCTATGAAACTTTGCATTGTGCACTTAGTTCATTCCATGCATTCTTCACTACAACAGGAATGTACCAGGTGATTTTTAAAAAAAAGCAAAATGTGATCAACTAGATTCTTCTAAAGTATTTTATATTTTTAACAATTAGCTTTCACTCAGAATATGTTATCATCTTTGTACATGATAGCATAATACAACTAATCTGTAGTTATCATCTTCTCTGTAGCGGGGTTAGAGTTTGTGCATACTGTGCCTTCCAACCCTCTGTTTGACACTTCCCTTTATCTCCCTCACTCATTTCCTGTCCCATTTGTCTCCACATGCTGTAACAGGACACACCAGACAAGCTCATTGCAACTGAAATAAACAATATCATGCTGAAAGCCTCTGAAGCCACTTAAGAGTACATGGATGTTTTCACCGTTCTGTTTCTCTTTTTACCAAAAATCTAGGGCACGTTTATCTGTGCCTGTATGGATTTGAGCATGCATGCTTTTTTTTTCTGTTGTATACCTCTCCTCTCGGACGAGCCTCCCTGAGATGAAGGAGATGAGGAGGAGGATGAGTTAGAGGAAGTTCTTTGTAGTATGGCATCAAGGGAGAGCTCAGAACGCCTCAAATCTGGATTACTGTAACAAAAGAAATGCTGTTCATTGACTTTGTTTTAAACTTCACAGGCAAATGGATAAGCAGAAGAGAAGAGCTACTAAACAGTAGAGTAGTTGCTTTACAAATGTCAATTAAATTAAAATATAAGCCTATTTCACAAAAGGATAATCTAAGTAAATACTTTTAAGGTTGCATTGCAAAGGCCAAGTTTTTATTTTAGTCTTTACCTGGCACGTATGAGCTGAGAACCTGTGCGAGGGCCCAGACCCACACCACCATTAGGGGAATTCTTTCTAACAAGGGCTGGAGATATGGAGGTTGTCCTCTGGGGGACCTGGCCATGAAAAAAAAAGATCAGCTAGAACAATTTAGCTTCTTCTGGACATAAATTGTAGCATTCGGGTAATTGAACACACTTTTTTGTATTATAACAACAAAATCCAGTGTGTATTAATGTGCTTGAATTTAATGCGATACACTCACACAAAGTAGCACATAATCATTGATGATGATAGAATCTTTGACAGATAAAACCTGAAAAAGTGTGCTCTTCATTTGTATTCAACCTCCATAATATAATATTTTAACAAGCCAACCTTTCATTTCACTTACTGAGCTGCAAGTCTGAGTTGGTTAAATGTCTATAAGCTCTAAACATCTTCCACCTTTTCCAATTAGGGATGGTGCATGCACCCAATTTACCAAATAAGCAAAGTATTTCTAAAAGCAACTGGCTTAGTTGCATTTTAAAAGAAAAGGAGGCCAATTACAATTACCTGAAGAATTTTTTAACCTAATTTTTAAAAGAAAATGGAAACTATGCATCAGCTCTATCTAACAATAACTAACCACTTTGTGTTGGTTTGCAAATGTTTATTTTAGATGGGCCACAGAGACAGAGGGCCTGTTAAGGCAGCACTAGAAGATGGGGAGGGGGCACAACAGCATCAAATAAAAGAAACAAATAGTACTAAAAAATCTTTCATTGGCTCCCTACAGAAGACATATAATGCTTTTGTGCATGTGTAGGTACAAACATCTCACACTGAATTTATTTTAGTAGAGGTGGGAGCTCATGTACAGTGATGCGTCATCCATTCAAAAAATGCCACCGATTGTACAAAAACATTGACAGTTACTGATGTCAGATTCACATTTAAAAAATGTGAATCTGACAAGGGTTAGAGAGTAAGAACAAGTCTACAGGACATGTATTTTGTCTGCTTTTATACATAGTGCTGTAATCTATGCTGCGAAACAGAAAAAAGTGGCATTAAGGAATTTCTAAATATAAAATCATTTCATAAGAGAAACAACAAAAAAACTAAATTCAAAGACATCCTTATTCAACAAAATCCAATACAAAAAGGAAGTCGGTCATTTTCAATCTTTAGTAAAAAAAAGTTTGCCAACCCTGGGGGGCATATCCTCCTCTCTCAACCAGGCAGTCCGGTCCCGATCTCTTTCCTCCCTGCCGCTGATGTGCTGTGGGGGACTCTGGGTTTCAGAATTGGTTTCTGAATTTTGAAGGGGCATTTCAGGCTTTGGTGATGCCACACCTGCCCCCTCACTTAGAACTAAGCCCGTCTGATCTTGAAGAGAAGGAGAGCCGGACATGGAGCTGGAGTGGGTCTTCACGGGAAGGAGATGGGCCATCTGAGATGAAGGCAAAGGGTGGGTGGCAGATGGTAAACATTTTGGACAGAAGAAGTTGAAGAGGTGGATGAAAGAAAGGAAAGATTAAGACAGGATTACCAGAGAATATAGAGCAAAAGATTGAAAATGGATAGAAATGGTTTTGAAGGGAGTCATGAAAAAAAGAGGGGATGAAGAAGAAGACAAACATTAGACAAATAACCACCTAATTATAAGTTACGTTAAGCTTTCGTATAAGGAATGAAAAAGGAAGCAACAAGGTTGATAATTATTTGTGTGGAGACACGTTAAACTTTTGCAATGACTTTTTCTTCCCACGCACACCAGGTCACACACACCTGTGGTTCAATGGAGCGGTGGATGGGAGGGGTGCGGGTGGGCTGCATGCCTCCACTGCTGAACGACTCGGAGCGGGGAGGGAGGGAAGGGTCGGAGATGCGGTGGGAAGCTTTATGCTGCAGTGCCGGTGAACTCTGCCTGTTCATCTTAGATCGTTCCTCCACCTGAGACAGGCCACATACTACTGTCACTCCCAGCCCAGTCAATTCCCATGCCTTACCCACTGCTGTTAGTCACCCTCCTTACCCCCACACCTCATGCACCACCTCTATGAGCCACAAGACAGTCTTAAAATCCTACAGTTGTAAGGGACAGCAGCCAAAAAGTGTTGATATCTTTCGAATCATAAACAAGCTGGAGTTTCCTGTCTTTGATTACACTCATATTGTGCTTCCAGTGGATTCTTTGGAAGGTTCTTTTTCTTGTGGTAACATGTCTTAACGTCTTGCCAATTATAGCATATTTGAATCTAATCCCGACTTCCAAGGAAACACTTTTGAAAAGTTACATAACATCGAAACTGACGTAGGGAGGAGTGACAATGCATCACCTGTTAACTTGTGTTTCAATCAAAACAACAAGCTAAAGCCACATTTTTCCCAGTCAAATTTAATTCAACTTATAGATGCATCGGCACTGAACTATTTAGGTGTAAGTCTGCTCATCAAATGATGATAGTCCAAAAGGCTCAAATAAAAAGGTTTGTGTAAAGATATTTTTTTCATTAAAAACTCACATAACGTCTCTTTAAACTCCAAAAATGAAACAACTCCCTATATATAGGAATCTTCCAGCTTTTTCAAATATTAGCTTTGCCTCAGTTTATCCTGAACAAACCAAGGCTGCATGAGGCTTGTCCAACACAAAAGCTGAGGACTAAAAGAGTCTGGTGGCTGTAGGAAAAGGTTAGAAATGATCACTAATCTCCTTGAGCCTGCTTCATATTCAAAGCAAAGTAAAGAATTTTAAATATGAGCAGGAGTGTTGTTCATGTATGCAAATCCATTTGTTAGTACTCAAGTTCCCAAGACTGTTAAGTGCCTGGTGTCTTACACAAAAAATACCAACATGTACAGTATCTTAGACGCATTTATTATCTTTGTGAAAAAGGCAGAAAGCTTCTCTCAGCACTGCAATCAGGTTATCCGATTATCTGCTGTGCTGCAAGAGAAGTCTCCAGGGAAAGCTCCCAGCAGCCAAAATCCCACCCCAACTACTCTAAACAATCTACTCAACAGCAGGTTATAAGCTCAGCGGGGCATAGTTTCAAAAGTTTCAAGGTAAACATGCTTATGTGGTTAAATCTGCTCTGTCTTTCTGACTCCACGTATGGTTAACGCTAAAGAGGTATATCTGACTATTTGGTATTTCAAAATATTTAGCCTTGCTGAAGTTTCTTCATATTCATTTAAGTTTTTTTCCAATACCTTAAAGCTATAACCACTCAAGTTCTATGCATTTCATTGGTATTTTATGTTAAAAAGCAACATAAAGTTATGCATTGTTATCACACTATAACAAAATTTAAAGACCGTGGCCTTAATTTGTATCCAGACTGCATTATTTTTAAAACCTATTGAAAAAATCGAATTGCAATTACTTCAAAAGTCACCGATTATGTTTGATAAAATTCCAATAAAATTCATTGAACTTTGTGGTCATAACCAAAATTTGAACTTGAAATTATGAAAATACCTTTTAAAGGCTGCTATGCCAAACTGTGACATTTCTCAAGCCAGTATGAGGGACATGACTACAAGGAAGTAAATAAAATACTCTCTGCCAACTCAAGACAGAAAAGCTGCCCAGCTTAAGTTAGCTGCTTGGAAGACAAAACAATGTCATACTGATAATGAAATAAACAGTTGACAATGGCCAGAAAAAAAAGAAACTAGGGAGGAGTCACTAAATGTTCTGTAAAAACAGTAAGTAGTTAAGGTTAGTAAAGGTTGATATCCTACAAGAAGGAGAAAAACAGCTGTTAGTAGAAGAAAGAAAGCTTTTAGGTAGCTCTGCTGAAACATTTACCACCCAAAAACTTTCCCTCTTCTATAAAAAAAATAACTAAAGAAGAGTATTAATTTTGGACACTTTATGGATGTACGTAACTGCATGAGAAGCACCAAGAAGGGACAGAGAACAGGATCATGAAAATCCTTTGTGACTATTCGATTTTAACGGAGGAAGTCCACCACCGCTTCACGTGCACCAGTCACCAAGATTGAATCAGATTAAGTGCTTTACTGACCTAAAATCAAACTGGGATGGGTTCAATCTCCTGACGACATCACACCAAATGTGTGTATGGGAATGGATCTCTGAAGTGATTTTGAAGATGGGTTGGGGTAAGGTGGATTAAGGGGACTTGTGGAGTCAGGTATAAAAGTTATTCAGGGATTGGCCTATGTCAGCTGGCGCCTTGAAATTTGCAGCTTGTCTTTGTAGTGTAACGCTTGGTATAGAATATTTTCATATAAAATATATACAGTATCTTTAGATAAATTAACACTTGCACTACACTTATACTAGCCCTATTCTCTTAGATGGCTACCTTTGTGAAGATGGGTAAGCATAAGAGAGCTCGGAAAGAGAGTTTTTTTATATCATCCCATATTTTGGACCTTTCAGTTTTAAGTAATGACAGCAGTTGTATCTAAAAAATACTTGTAGTATTTAAAATAAATCACTTAACAAAAAAAATTAAATTACAAATCTGTATGAGTGTGTTTATCTATATTGTCATATGTACATGTGTTTTGGAGCAAGATCAAAGACTGCTCTCATTGTCCTTTTTTTTTTCAAAACCTAGAAGGGAAACCTAAAATCCAACTTCGGGGAAGCGGATTTAGGAGAATGATTACTAACTGAAGGACCTCCAATGATGTTTGTCAAGTTTAGGTCCTGAGGAAAGGGGGCTTTTATTTTGTTGGGCCCAATGTCTATGGGAGAGGAACTTCTTGACCGAGATTTTGGGGTTGCAGGTGATTGTAAAGGGGAGTTTGAGTGAGATCTGCGAGGAGAAAGACCTAGCCAAGAAATTACTGATTTTGGTGAAGAGACTCGCAGTTGCTCAGTGGAGCGAGAACGAGTCAGATTGTTGTGTGAGATCGATAACTGTACAGGGACTCTGAGATAATTGCTGCTCATATATTCAGGGGAGTTGGAGTGTCTTCGTCCCAAAGCATTTTGAAAGCTACTTGTAGGGCAAGAGCTAGAAAGGGGATCTATTTCCTCACTCTCTTGGGACTGCAAGCGAAATCTCAGATTCTCATGGCTGACAGAAGATTTTAGATTACTAGCTAAGGGGCTTGAAGTCAAATCTCGATTTGGTCTTAAATGCTGTTGGTTAGGGAATGCATCCCCCCACTGTGAAGAAGCTGAGAATTTGCCAGATGCATTTGTTAAGTGTGGAAGATGCAAATTATTTTCAGGTTCTACCTCTATTCTACGGCAAGGTGAGTGAGACCGCCCAATAGCTGAGGGACTAACCGATAGGCACATGTTAGAAGATGGGCCAGACTGTGGACTCTGGGCCTGTCCTGATGCCTGGAGATGAGGTTGAGGTCCTTTAACCTTTGATCCTGCAGAACTAGCCTTATCCTTTGGTGCCCTCTTGACTCCTTCTACATGATTCTCAAAGAGGCCTTTGCCAGAATTGTTCTGCATTTGAATCTTGCGCTGGTTCTCCTCTGTAAATAGCTTATCTTGAGGTATCAAGTATTCTGGTGAAATACATATTTCAGGGACCTTTTTTGTGACTCCTTTGAGTGGTTTTTCAGAGATCTGAATTTCTCTAGCGGATTGAGATCTATGTGCTTTCTGAGGAACCTTGTTTTCTCTAGAGGGCGAACTTTTAATGGCTTGTGCAGGCACTTTACCAAGAGCATTTGGCCGCTTCTGGACCTAGGAGTCAAATTCAAAGTCAGAGGACAGTAAGTAGAAATGCAACAAGCATTATTATAATATTTATATTTAACAGAGGAATCTCTTGCAAAACTCATTATCCTAACTTCTTTGGAGGAACAAGCATGACTTTCTAAATCTAGCCTTGCTGTTTCCACTTACCTCCTTAGCCCAAGCAGGCTTGTCATTGGGATTACTGGCATCCTTGAAGTGGTAAAGTTGTTTCTTTTCTGCTTGCCTTCCCTCCTGCTGCTGTTGTTGCTGTTGTTGTAGAGACACCAGGTAGGCTCTCTCCTGCTGGAGCTTCATCTGTAGTAGTTCTGCCTGCCGCTGCTCCACGATCTGTTTACGCTTGTACTCCTAGAGAGAGAAAGGAACATGGAAGAATGAAAGGGATTATCTGCTGGTAATAGGCTAAAAGGCAATGTGGGTTGGTTTGACAGTAAAAATTCTACTTTTGGATGACAACACAGGAGATAAGGAACAGCAAATGATCAGCGATAAAGCAGGTCAAAGTTTACATAGCGACATAGTTTAACTAAATATTATCAGCCCAATCAGGAGCCCATCCTTGAGTAAAAGGCTAAGAGCCCTGATGATAAAGCAATTAGTTATAATCATGTAACTAATAATCAAAATTTGATTTTACTCTCGATTCTGAATTACCTATTAATTTGCTACAACTTCCAGTTCTAGTTATTCAGTATATTCATAATCTTCTGGAAAAGTATCAAAACACTATCAATAGAAGTCAGCTGTGCTGGGGCAGATTAAACCTCTAAATTCTGTTTAACAGCAGTCCTCGTGGACGGAATTTGGGTATGCCTGGATTATAATAACTCTAAAATAACTCTTTCACACATTTGCAGCTAAGAAGTTGAAAGGCTCAGAGGGGGATTCAACTGTCCTTCAGGTGCATGCAGCAGGCATGGAGACGTCACGCCACAGATGAGGAGCAGTGATAGGAGGGACTATAGTTTACCAGTAATAATGCCTGTTCTTGCAGGAGCTGCTGTTGGAGAATCTCTAACTGCCTCTGTTCCTCCTCCAGCTGTCTACGAATATACTCCTGAGCAGCATGTTGAAAAAGGGAGAAAAACAGAGACAGAAAATCTGAAAAAAACCCACAAACAGATGGAGCAGGAAAGACAGAGAGAAAGGAAACAAGAGAAGATAATCTCCATAGGTGGCAGCTGAAAGAGTCAAGATAAGAGTGATACTACATGAAGTGAAGAAGAAGACATCTTCAAACACCTGCAATAAAACCGCAAAAGCAAAGAGAAAGAAATATAGTAGACAATATCTTTTCAAATCAGAAAGACAGCGCAAGAGACCAATAAAACATTAATATGCAGGAGAAACACAGAAAAGGATCAATAAAATGAAGTTTGCAGAAAGGCGAGGTGTAGGATTTAATTAGTATTTATACACACACACACACATATATATATATATATATAAATAAAGAAAGATATGACCCAGCAGAAGTATTCTAACCTATTTATATAAACTAAATCTTAATGAACCTTGCTATGATTGTATGTGATAGATCAAAGCAAAGAAACTGTAAACCTAATGTTTTATTGATCAAATGACAGTAGGAAATTCGAAAAGAGTGTGGCATGCATTTGTATTTCGCACCCTTTAGTATTATTCCCATTAAATGAAATCAAACCATTTGGCTTCTTTGAATAAGTGGCAAGAAGAATGCCATTGTCCTAGTTGTAGTTTGCAAAAAACTACACAGGGGGCACAGCAAACAAGGAAAAGAAGATGTTCTGCTTTGATGACAACAAAATAACACCCTGCCCAATATGCAAGAAAGTATGTGTGAAAGAAAACAGACTCCACACATCACTTTAAACACATGTGCAACATGATGAAGCCAGCTGGAGACCTGACTTAAGACGTTTTTGACTTCCATTTTTGTAGGCAAGGTCATATTACATGGGAAGATGTATACAATCTATCCAAGGCAATCCTAGAAAAAAGCTAGTTAGAAATCATATATAATAGTTTAGACTTAACCGGAGGTTCACATTCTCTTCCCAAGCCAAACATTCAGCTAGAGCTACAATACAGTGGGAAGTTTTAGATCAAAGAATTTTTATGTTTAAACAGCCCAGTTAAAGTCCAGGCCTAAATGCAGCTAAGAATCACGGCGAGACTGTAAATTTGCTATTCCGATATGATCTCTTTGGTTGTAAAAAATACTGTGCAAACATTTCAGTCTCTGCAAACCTTGCAGAGAAATATCAGAAGGTCATGCAGCTATGACTGAAGTGCAAGGCAGTTCTGTATAGTCAGACCAGGGAAGTGAATACAAATGCCTGCCACTTTTTAAAAAAGAAATTTTGTAAAGGGGGATATAACACCTTAACATAGGCCCTTTACAGTTTATTGCTACCAACAAATGAAGACATTAATTATGGTTAATGCTTAACATAACTGCAATGGTAGAGTTGAAACATATTGATCAATTGGCATTGGTCCAAACTGTTGCATTTCCTCCAATATCAGCACAACACTCTGCCCCTCTCCTCTCTGCAGCCTCTTACTCTACCAAAGCAATGAGCTGCAGCTGGAAGTTTTGAACTCTGGCAAGTACATTCAGAAAAAAAAGCATCCAATCACCTTTGCCCACCCAACACAAAAATGTTGCGCTAATGTACTTTCTATAAGGTAGACAAACAGGAAAAAAACAACCAAATCCTAAATGAGGCCATGCAACATCTGACATCTCAGTCAGCTTCTAAAAAGTGTATCAATAAAAATGTGTGCTGCCCTCATCAGTTATCAGTTTTATTGTAAAGACACTAGAGGCTAATGAGGCTAATCATAAAGATTATGGTGGAGCCAGACTAAAGCTGACAATTAGAGCAGAAAAAAGTTGGAATCAACACTAATTTACCTCCCCCCCTCTGTAGTTCATCACTAAATAAAATGAAGAAAAAGACAGAAATTGTTCAAAGTAACTGCTGCATACAAAACATTTTCAGACATCAAGCTCAGCATAATGACAAGCTATAGCAGATCTCCTATGAGGTGCAAATAGCTCTGTATAGGTATAAATACCAATCTTTACAATGCTAATACAAAAACTCAACCAAACAATCTTTGAATCCATCAAATAGAGCTAACTGAGAATCGAAAAAATGTATTAGGTAATCAAAATACGAACCTGTTCTCTGACAGCTTGCCTCCTCTCCTCCTCCCTGCGGATCTTCTCCATTTCCTCAAAGCGACGTTTCTCCTGCTGCTTCCTCAGCTCATGCTCTCTCTTCTGTTGCTGTTGACACAGAGCAGATTCTCATGAAGGTTTATAAATGCTAAATATTGACCTCACTAATTCTGTGCAAACATAGAAAAAGGATTCTAGCCAAGAAATGCTCTACATCTCATACACCACCAGACTCCACTACGCTCAGAGTTCTAAGTCTTGATCTGTCTTAGATATATAATAGGAAGGAAGGAAGGAAGGAAGGAAGGAAGGAAGGAAGGAAGGAAGGAAGGAAGGAAGGAAGGAAGGAAGGAAGG
>JAUZNJ010022015.1:0-17046 GCA_034780135.1 Jordanella pulchra | reverse complement strand
GTCCTTTCCCGCATGTCTCCCCCCCTCTCTCATACCCCCTTTCCTGTCAGCCTACTGTCAGAAAAACGAGCCACTAGCGCTGTAAAAATCTCAAAAAAATAAAAAAATAAATAAAAAAATAAAAAAATAAATAAATAAATTCACCTATGTAAAGTTTAAGCAGCAATTTTACGCTAATGGTTGAACAGTACACCTATTTGATATAGATAAACAATGTCACAACTATGTTTTTCATTCTAATTAGATAAAAAAAAATGCTGATTAAATCATATGCGGCTGCACGGTGGTTCAGTTTGTAGCACTGATGACTTGTCCCGGGTTCAATTCCTGGCCAAAAGTCTTTGCGTGTTCTCCCTGTGGATATGTGAGTTCTGACCAGGTACTCCTGCTTCCTCCCACAGTCCATAAACATGACTGTTAGGTTAATTGACTGCTCTAAATTGACCCTCTGTGTGTGTGGTTCTGTGTCTCTATGTTGCCCTGTTACAGACTGGCGACCTGTCCAGGGTGTGCACGGCCTTTAACCCATAAAGTGCTGGATATAGGCGCATCACAGGATCACTTTCAACTACTATTAGAAAAGAAACATCCTCAGCAACACTAATGTGAAAACTTAGGAACAAGTTTATTTTACATCTAGAAAAGGGACCCATGGGAATCATCATAAAACTGATGCTTTTCCATTTTCCAGTTGCATCACTTTTTGTTTTGTGCACTTTGTGCTAACTTGCATGTAAACATTAACTACAGATTAAAACTGCAGAGTCGGTTCAGTTGAGTTAATGCACTCTATTTTAGTACAACACTTTATTTTAATGCGACAAAGAACATTTTTGTTTACAAAAAAAGCAAACCACAAAGCTACTTTTTGTGTTAAGTTAAAGTTAAATTGCTTTAACTTTCCATTTCCACTAGGTGGCAGATTGTCAGTTTCTCTCCTTCCCTCATAAGTGAAGAGACATTTATCCGCTAATGCTTAGAATGTCATAATGAGCAAAACCTCATCATCTGAACAAATTTACAGTTAGATATGCATTTAGCTCGCACTCATACAATAGCCAACACTGACGAGGGGAAAACTTACAAGTTTTACTTTGACATTGAACATATTCCTGAAGCATAATCAAGACATAAGTAATACATTTTGATGTAACTCCCTTCCTACCTCTTGTTCGCCTCCTCACACCTCTCTACTTGCTCCTAATTCATTTAAACATTTAAAACAGGGAGCTCAATAATTAAAATCCTCTAGCTGTCTGTAGCCCTGAGCTAGGCCTCCTGTGGCATCCCATTGCAGAGTTTGTCTGGATGGACACATTTCTGGGCTGCTGATTAATTTATGTCTCACTTGACATCAGGGGGCTAATGTACTCCCACTCCTCACATCTTACTTTCCGTGCTGATCCAGCATGTCACGTCTTCATCCATTCACATGGATGGTGTGATGGATTCACACAGAAAGTGTGATGTCATAAAGTCATGTGGAAAAGGTTTTGAGAGTGCTTTCAACCCATGGGAGAGATCGGAGGAAATGCTATGTTAGACAAGACAGATATGGATGGGCAATATTGTCAACTATTTTGTCTCTTTTTCTTTAAATCCTTACAGCTACTCAGGTTTTGTTTCAAGAGCATTTCTTACCTAATGGGAAGGTTTGGGAAGGTCAAGAAGAACTAAAATATAAACTGGTAAATTAAAAAGAATTAAAAGTGAATTGAATAGAGTGAAAGAAATCTAGTTTTCAAAATTCTCACATTTAGTCTAAAACTGTTGAACTAAAATGTTATTGTGTAAGAATTATTAAAAAGAGGCATTGTACATTGGATTGCATTAGTTCTGTGAATTAATATGTGTTTTTTAAGCATCCAGCAGAATGACCCGTTCTTACAGTTTTTAAATTCATGGAAAAGCTTTTAAACATAATTAATATACCTTATTTGAGGATAAATTGTAAAAAATAAGGGATGTAGCATCAGGGGAGAACTGATTTACTTTGTGACATTTGAGTTGTTTTCTGTTAAGCTAACTGAGCTCCATGTCACTGGTTTCCATTTTTGTCCTTCTGCACCAGAATTACCTTCAGCTTTGAACCTGTGGTGAAAACCCTAAATTGAAAGTAATCAATCTGTGTCAGAGCAGTGAGGCTACTTCCTTGTTAGCGTTGTTAAAGAAGTCGTTCTGCCTGTGCTTCTGGTTCCAAAGTTTTAGGCATCTGCAAACCAAGGCTTGCTGACATTTGTTACCTAGAAACAGTTTTTTGAATCTACCCCAGGTTACTGTGCGTGTTCCAGAAAAGCATCTGGAAAAAATCTTTTTTTGTAAATTAAGCCTGGTTAATGCAATAATATTAGAATTTGTTTTGTATTGATCTTGATCAGTACATTTAATGTTTTTATTTGCCAGCATGTGTGTAAAAGAAGGTGTTTCAATTACACTTATGTATTTACTAATATGTTCCCACACATTACACAGTTGTACCTACTGTAAGGATACCTTATACCTTATGTCTTCTAACATTTAAATGCTCATTTGCCATGTATTTACACATAATGCTATAGTCGAGTCTGTTTGAACATCTGCTTTGTAAAATTGGCTGCATCCACTTTACATTTGCAGTGAGAACATATCATTATAAAGGGATGCAGTGTACCAACGGCTTTTCTGTTTCTCTGTTTGCTTTAAAACAGATATGATGGTTTAAAGTGGTTTGATTTTTCACAAGGTGTTTTCATGAAAAAATGAAAGATTTTTTCTTTTTTTTTATTGCCAAAAATAGTGACAAAGGCACTTTGGTGGAGACCATTTAGCTGACAGGAACCACATTTGTACATTTTACTGTAGATTTACTGGAACACGGGCAACGAGTGGAGATCTGTGTAATTTGAGAAAGGAGCTATTCAGTTCATTTATATAGCAACAATTCAAAACACCATCTCAAGGCACTTTAAAGAGACAATTCAGTCATTTCATACAGACATATTTGTTAAAGTTTTCTGTCTAAGAAAAACGGGATGATTGCATTGAGACATTGACTTTGCAGTTTTCGCTCTTCCTAGATTAGCATGTTACAGAAATAGAGATTTACTTGGCTATGGTGCAGAGAAATGTCAGCTGGGCTGCTACCATCAACACCTTTCTTTATAGATGTTGGAGCTTGGCCTGTTTTTCAGTGTATTCCTGTTTCTCTCTGACTAACTGGATGTGCTCTCTTTCATCCTCTGACATGTAATCTGGCTCAGAGCTCGTCTGCCCAGCTGAGTCTTTCCTGGACGGGGCACCAGTGGAGCTGCATGACAGTTACCTTTTATATCTCAGCTTCTTTCTGTGTGTCTGCTTCTTTCTCCTTGAACCCCAAGACTAAGCACAGGACCAAGCACTGAAATACAAGCACAACTCTATCATCTATAAACTTAGATGTTGTAATAATGTTTGTGATAAAAATAGGATATTAACAATGTCAAATTGTGTTTGTAGTGTGAACAAATGTTTATTTGCTAATCTAAACATCTGGCTCATTTTTTGGAGAATCCATTACTAGAGTCTAATGAATCTATCTGTCTCAAACAACACTTTTAGTAAAACACACAGCCCCACAGAAACCAATGCACCAACTTAATATCCTGCTGGTAAAAGTGGGAACATGGCAACATTCAATAAACGAACCATAACCAGAATGATAAATTTGAACCCTTAGACTATCTGGATGCTTCTGTTGGAAGTTGCTGTTGCAGATAGCGGTTAATGCTACCTCATCATTTCACAGCCTAAACATCTCTTTTCATTTTAAAGTTATTCAAAAGTTGTCAAGTTATTCTATTTCAATTCTTATTGATCATGATAAAGCCAGTAACACTGGAGATTATTCCTTTTTAAAGACCAGGAATTAAATGGTTGGAGCCCTGTCTGTCTGACAGACGTTTCATAGCCCAACCTGGATAGTTCTCTTTAACAGTAGTCCCACTTTAATCTGCAAACATCCGTTTTAGGCCCTGTTTCATTTTTCTTTTCTGGCTTTCATTGGTGTCCATTTTCGAAAAATAAAATGTGACTTTTAAAAATCATCCAGGTTTATCTAGTTTTAAAATCCAGTAAGGCCTAGTATAAAGAAAGAGGCATTCATGTTTTTATCTTTTCTGAAACACAGCTCTAACATCTTCCTTTATAATAGATTAACCAGTCTCTCCTCCAGTTGATCCAAAATTCAGCTGATCTGCATATTAATAGGCACAAGACGATGTGACAAAACTACTCGAATATAACAGTCTCTTCATCTTTTTGAGATGTTTGTATGATTTTGTTTATTAAATACTTCAATCTTTGTTTATTAAATACCTAAATGGTCTAGTAGCTATTTTTTCTAAACTGCTGCATAGTTATTGTCCTTTTAGAGGCAAAACCTAAGCTCTGGAACACTCCCTCTTTTTATGAGGTTTCTTAATCAATTTAAATCTTTTTACACCGACTGTTAAATCCTTGGTGATTGATCAGTTGTCCAGCCATTGCAGTTGTTCTTGCCTTTTATTTCTTATTTCAATGTTTTAATGTTATTTTTATGGCTTCCTGATGATATGATGATACTATCTTGTGGTATTTCTGTTTGCATGTGCTGCACTTTGGGTACTTTATAGTATTTTGTGCATTAAAAGTAAGGTTTTAATTATTGTTTGTAAACCACAACATTTGGTAGTTTTTGCCATTTTAGACGGTTACATTTGAAGGCAGAGTTTAAAACAAGTTTGATATTGTGGCAGTAGTTCTTATGTGGCAAAAGTATAAATGACCGGATTTCATTTTGCTTGGTTCTTTAGATGGCCATGTGTCAGTATCATCATTTGCTTTACTTGGCTGATAAATTATGCTTTATAATCCAAAAAATTATTAAATGAAGCTTGGATAACAAATCTACATTGTGAAATATTTATTCAACTAATTTCAAAAGAGTTTTTCAACAGACGAAATCACAACAATAGCAAAATAAAGCATTTAAAGAGGGTCTTATCAAGTTACCTGCGTTATCTTTGTAAACAAAGGTAGCCCATATTGATTATAATGCTTTTGAGATTAACTTATCGCAGACAAAACTTTGAACTCGCTGGTCACCTTCGCTTGTGCTGAGGGATAAGCTGCTGTCACTGAAAAGTAGTTTTTATCTTTAAATGGGAAATGGATTGAGTAGAGAATTGATTGCCATTCATCAATTGAAAATGCAAATTAAAAATCCATTTTAGTACCATTTGTTACATGATGAGCCCATGACCATGTAGAGACATCACTGAATCTATATGTTAGCGGTTTATGGATAGTAGCTTTAAATGTTGATCTAAAAAACGTTTTTACTGTAGAGTGTAGAATTATTTTCTTGATTAACTAAAAATCCATAGAAACTAATAAACATATATTAATTAGTTTCTATAAACTATTTAGCTATTCTCACTTCTGCTTATTATAAAAATAACCATTTTATGTTTATAGAAGGTGATGCTACAGGTCTTAGATAACAACATATATCATGAGCTGTAAATCTTTATATTAAATTAATCACCTATAGATTTCTGGTAAATTAAATCAGATTGCTTTCAATTAATGAATTGCAATAAATTATTTTTAATTATGAGGAGAAATAAGCAAGAACATAATTTAAAAATAATAATTTAAAGTTGTACTAACTAATAGTTTCTGATGCTTGTTTTCATACGATGCTTTAATCACTCGGCTGTTTCTTGTTTCTTGTAAATAGTCCAATGAAGGATAAGAAATTTTACCTTTTCTCTCAATGTTCTTGTCGAATTACTTTGCTTTATTTTTTAAATCCAATCCTGAGGCTTCAAAGACAAAAATGTGAAAAAAAGACACTTAAATATATTTTTCTTTTGGTTGTTAACATATATGTTAACATCTTGACCTTGATAACTAGTTGAGGGAAATTAGTTGTTGACTCCTCTAAGTACTTCTTTTTGTCTTGAAATAAAAAGCCTTTCAATACTGGGGGCTGTCATGAATGCCTGAGTGCCCAGCCTGACCACTGTATTAGAGCTTTGCAGGAAATCAATTCAGGAAATATAGAGGCAATTATTTTGTCTCCCACATTCGCTGACAAAGTTGCAGCTAAGTGAGCTGGGAAGAAAATACAGAATTAAAGAGAAGAAAATAAATATGTCTTCTCTGGCGTTTGGGGACTGCACTGAGAGCATGGGGGTAATTTCAAAAGTCTGTACATCTCTGCAAAGCAGATGTAATTAATGAACTCTGTGAGTGTTATTGATTTGCTGATATCTGCACCAAAACTATTCTCTTTTATCCAGAATTAGGCTCAGGATCATGTTTTTGATGAAGAATTTGAAATAATCTCAAGCATGGTAAGTATTTCCTCTATTTTGTATGTAAGGTTGGTAAACATCCATCAGGGCAAGATGGCCCAGCTGTTATTGGATCACATCTAAGGTACATCTTGGGTAGTTCTCCAGACTCAGTACAGGTTCTTAATTTTCCTCCCTCAAGAATGACGAACTTATCCAACATAAACACCTCTTATGGACAAAGAGGGAGGTTGAGTACCTTGAAAAAGAGGCAAGCTATTATGCATTTTTCAGTACATTTAAGATTTGAATTATATTAAACAAACTACAATCATATTAAGCATCACATTACTGAGCTGCTTTTGTAAGTGTATGACTCATACCTCACCGGATAAACCTCCAACTCATTAGTTGGTTAAAGAAGGTAGCTATGTTCTTAACTTTCTTGGCCTCACTTAAAAAAAAACACAAAATAAAATAAATAAAAAGGGGTAGTTGGTTATATGTAGAGTGAATGCAATTTCTGATCCTCAGTGATGTTTAAACATTTGTTGTAGAAAAGATAAGTAGTAAAATGTACTAGATGGAAAGTGGGTTCTTTGTTGCAGAAAACATCCCTCAAGCTCCTTAGCGACCCAAAAAATGCTGCAACTGAACAGTATGTCAAAAGTTGGAAGGCGGTGGAGGGGTATTAAAATTAGACAGAGACTGGGAGAATGGATATAAGAACAAAGGAAAGAAGAATAAAGTAGGTACAAGTAAGGGATGGGGGACAGGCAGCTGGGATGGAGGAATTTAAGGTCAAACACAGATAGGAGGATAAAGTAGAATCTGGTCAAAATAGATTGATTATCAAGGCTGCAATGCAAGCATGGAGTGTCTTTGTCAAACGGGACTAGACCTCATATCAATAATTCTTTTAGTTTCTATCAACTGTTGTCAGTCAGTGTGACTTCCCAGTTTCCGCTCATGGTTGGCCATATTCAGGGTCTTAGATAATAACACAATATCATGAGCTGTAAAGCTTTATTTTAAATGGATCACCAACATGTTTATTTCTATTCTGCACTGGGAATTGAAATCAGATTGTTTCCATTTTACTAAATGCAATAAATATTTTTGTCATTATAATTTTAAAAAAGAACAGGAATATATAGTTTTAAAATAATTTAAAACTTGTGCTAGCTAAAGTTTGAAATATAGCTTTTATAATACAGGAGTTTCTGTGACTGATGCTCATTCATCTTTTACAAGATGCTTTAACCACACCTCTCATTTATTAGTTTTTATTAACATACCTACAGTGCGAACAAGAATTCATCGCTGAGTTCAAAAGATATTATAAAAATCTGTAGTTTATTTAGGGGTTGAAGTAACTAGCAAGGTAAATAATCTTAAATAGTCTGATACAGGAAAGAAAATGGGAGAGAAAAAGCAAACAAAGTTTAAAGAACATTAAAAGCCAAAGATTTCCCTAAGAGTTGGTCAAATAAAAGCCAAATATGGTGCTGTATAATAGCGACATTCAGGTTAAATGTGAACTCAGTGCAGTTTGGGGAGAACTGCACTCAATTTACATTCAACATGAATAAAACACCATTATTTCATTCAAATTTTTCCCAAAAAAGTAAAAGTACCTAAGAATACATTCTTCTTAGTGCTACTGTGCACAGAACGTACAGTGTTGTATAAAGTTGAAATAACTGTCATCATTCATTCTAATGTTATTTAAGATCTCATAAATACTGTAACTTTTAATTTATTTTGGAATTAGACTGTCTGACATAAAATGCACTTTATCAGCAACTCAAAGGCTAAAGTTAATTCAATGTTTACTCCATCTTTCATTCCTGTCATTTCCTGTGTGAGTTCTGACATTTACTCTCTAATCAGATGTCAGAACTTCATTATGCTCACAGGTCTCACAACCAGAGCCTCCCAGCCTCTAATTTTCCAGTCAAATGAGGTGTGCAGAGATCAGCTGTAAGCCATCAGCAACACTAACCAAATGGAGGGGCAATAAAGCGCTTCTTATGCAAAGATGCACAGCTGCCATCTATCTATTAGCATTGAGAAAGAACTCAAACCTCATAATGTTTATCATAATTAAAAAGAACATGTCTGCCCTTGTATGGCCTATTATCAGCAGATGAGGTCTATAAGATAGGAAAAGAAGGCAGAGTGGGGAGGGGGTGGGGGGCAGGGGTGAATTTGATAGTTTGACAGCGAACAGTTTGTGGAGGCTTCAAAGAATTATGATGTGAGACTTGACAGGCAATAATTCTGTTGTAATATATAGCATATCTTGGCCCAAAGGCCCCTCGGGAACAACTAGGACTGCAGAATTAGACACGGACTTGGACATTTGCATTACAGAAACACTCAAGATTGTGAAAAGCTTTTCCCCTTGCAGCTCTGGAAGTGAAGGCAGGGAAGACTCAGCTGCAGAACATTTCCTCCGAAAAGAGCACGCTCCATGACACAACTGGAAGAATGTGTCAGCGTGTCATTCTGCCTGCTGTGAAGAGAAGAATAACTTTCTCTGAAAAAGGGAGAAAAAGAACGGGTCTGGGTCTCTGCTAATAAACTGTGATATGTTATAGAGGCTGTCTCTTCCATCTGTTTGTAAAAAGAGGAAGGAAAAATAAGATTCGGCAGGCAGGGTGGTCTGTGTGCTTCTCGCTCATCCTCCCCTGCAGGCATTTTAGTGTAAATGCAATGCAACATGACTGAACAAAGCACAACCTGCATTTCAAGTGTGCCATGGATAAATAAAGGTTAATCAATTCAGCTTTGCCTGTCAGGAAGCCTTCTGTTATAAAACACCATGTAGCCGCAACATCCGACACTGAAATCCCTGCTTGCTGCTTTAAAATGCTCAAGTTTTATCTATATTCTTTCATGTTCACAGGAATATTTTTTTCCTCCAACCTGGATGACACTAATATTTTCATAATTTACCTTTAAGGTTTCCTCTTCAAGTTTGCATTCTTTCCTGCTCATCATTTTTTTAGGAGGAGACATTGGATTTTCTTTTCAGTAACACTCTAGTTTTTATTATTATTAAAAAGATGTGATGAATTCCAATCACAGTGTGCATGTCATGTGTAGTTTTTTTACTGTTTGTTTATTTATTTAGCCAAACAATATTGATCAATTTAAGTTTCTATCAATTTATATATAAAAAAGTGCCTTTTTCTTCTGATATCCATTTGTAGCTGTGAGGTGATAAACCTTGTTTCTAAATAAGAGGTTTTATAGCTCAGGCCTCATCATCACTTGATGTAGTTTTATTATTATTATGCATTGTTTCTCATTTTCATCTATCTTAAACAATAGCTCTGTTTCTGTTACAGAAGCAGAAACATTTTTAAAACCCTTATAAAGTTCGAATGAAAGGTTTTTAATTAAATATTTTTTAAAATGATAGTAGAACTAAAATTATCATAGGATTAACAGATAATATGAGGCCAAATTGTGACACTAATTTTCCCTTATTGACTTTTGTTAGTATCAAACAATTTTTATGCATCTGTGTTTTATTAGTTTGTTCAAGTATCCTACACATCCATACAAACACAAAGATTCTTTAAATTTATAAATGATGCATTTGGTTATCAAGGGTTAATGTTCAAGTGAAAAGGGACAGTGAAACCATGAGCTTTCAGCACCATGGACAGAGTCACTTCGTATCCAGCCACTCATTACAGATGTTCTGTAGAAAGTCATGTAGACTGGGTTTAAAACTTTAAAAAGCTGAAGACCAGTATGGCCAAAAACAGCAATCATAATCATCATCATCATTGCCTTTATTTATAAAGCACTTTAACAACAACCAAAACTGAAACAAAGTTCTGTACATCAAGGATAACAATGAAAATAAACAGAAAAGCTTTACAATGGGTTAATAAGCTAAACATGTGGCAACAATGTACCTTAATAAAATAATAATAGAATTAAAACAATAAAATATGACAAAACAATAAATAGATAAAATAAATAACAAAGAGGGTAAAAGGGAAATTAAGAGAAAAATAAAGAAAAAGCAATTCTGAGTTTGGTTTCCTTATTTGATAAGGAAAGTTGATTAATAGAAACTTGTGAAATAGAAAATGTGCCTGAAATGATATTCTTTTTGCTTCTATTTCTCAGTTGTGGTCTACTTTGTGGTGTTTTGTCAAGATTATGGTCCCATTATATATTTATAGTTTTCATTTTTCAATTTGCTATGGTTCATTTTAGCTTTGTTTGCTGGTCTTTTACACAATTAGTAAAAAGTTACACAAGCATCAATACTTTCTGCAGGTCAATCCCTGGTTGTCTTTGATGGTTAGATATATGTCTGTGGTTTCAAAACATTTTCATAATAACAGAAGTGTTCTGTTTTACTAGCCCGGATCAAGATTTTGCACAAACAAAGAATGTTTTTTAAACTTTTTACTTCAGGCGAAACCAAAACCTGATCTTTTCTTTGTTAACTGTCCTTGCATATTGTGAGGTATCATTTATTTTCTTGCATTTTTTTCATTTCTTAGGAAACCATTGCAGTAATTAAATGTACTTCTTTATAATGCAATTATGTGTTCTGCATTAGCATAGGTCTACATTAATGTCGGTGACTTTGCATTTATATGGGGAGCTCGGGGTTCCATTTTCAAGCCTGATGGTTAAGTTCTCTAAAGGGGTGGAGCGGACACAACGCTGAGACACTCCTATCCATCACTCTGAAGCAGAGTTCATTAAAACAGCCCACACAGCCTCCTCTGTTGTTCTATACTGAAGTCAGCCTTCCATGCACAACAAATAGGGTCAAGAAGCAGCTTCACCACACACTGATGAAGTCCAACTTTAATAGCACTAACAGGTGAAAACGGGTTAAAAAAAAGAGCTAGAAGATGAATCGTTGAGGTATTTTGCAGATTTGAAATATCTTGATTTGGTTTTCTCTAAAACAGAGTAATACACAGTTGCTTAAAATAGGCCTACATCATGGTTTATAATTGTGTAACATAGAAATAAAAACATTAACGTGACATATTGTTTACATTGTTTAAAAACTAGAGCAGCTTTAGACGTTTGTAATGACATGTCTTTGAATAAAAACAAATACAGTTTACACAGTTTATTAGTAGTATGTTAAAAATTACCTGAGAGGAAACATAAAGAAATTTTGATGGGTTCATTTTAATATTTTCTATCAGTAGTTTCCTGTCCGTGAGTTTCTTATTAGTGATATAGTAAAATCCAAATTTAATACAGGTGGGCTTTTAATAGGTTAGCTGGGTTGGCAAAATCTAATAACCCTTAAAGAGACTTTTCTGGTCACCAGGGGATTTTATTTGTAGGATTCTGGTGAGCTGCATTTTATATCCCCTCTCCAAAAATCGGAGCTGTTGCTCCAAGACATATTTTTAAGAGAACCAGGAAGTATGATTTCAGAGATGTGGAGAAACTTTGCAGTTAAAAACTGTAAGAACCGTTATGTCAGCTTTGTTTAATTTATATGTGGTTTGCTGCTTTGGATATGTACTAATGTAAATGACTGAAATAGTATAATCCTCTTCTAATTCTTAATTTAAGAATATTACTCCATCTATATATTAAACACGTTCCATGCCTTGTGTCTAATTCAGCAGGGATTTGTTTTATTCTCCATAGATGTTTCCCTTCTCATCTGAGGTTCTGTTCCTCAGGAACAATGTATTCAGTAGAGCTTATGGGATTTTCTTGTCCTGAGACCTGAGAATCTGCTTGAATCACCAAACTGTACTTTTCCCAGTCGGGAATTGTAAGAAATTAAAATTGAAAATGTATAAAACAATCTTAGATTACTTAAGTCTAGATAAATTATGTTATCTAAAAGTAAATACATATCATTATCTCATGTAGGAGTATCGACTGCTTTGTAAAAAAGGGAACAAACAGAACGCTATCTCCAGAAGAATTGAGGCTCTGACTTTCTCTTTGACCCTTTTCCCGTTACGGCCAAGAAGCACGGCACATTAATTTCTTGCCTGACCCAGTGCAACCCAGTTCACACGGTGAGCCAACGAAACTCAGACAGCTGGTCAGATTTTGTTGGACTTCATGCACTTTGTGACCAGTGGGCTTTTAGTGCTTGCTGAGTGCAGCCAGGGTGACCTCTGAAGTTAAACTCAGCCATTTCTATACTCATAACAGCTGCACATGAATCATTTGGCTACACAAGGGTTTCTGTAAAGCTCAAATCTGGATTTTTATATCTATGTGTCTATACACATATATGTCTTTTTTCCTTCTTCCAAAACTCTTTTCTGCATTAATTAGCTGTACATACGAAGTCAGTGAGGGCTGGATTTTGGTGTTTCTTTGTGTTGCTCTCGGGTGGCTAGAGTTGGGGTACACTGGAGCAGATGTGGCATTTAAATGGCATTTTTTGAGCAGGTGGCTGAGTGTGATAGATCATAGGTGTCATCTCTGGCTCTGCTTTGCTCTGTATTAGTGCCACAGGGACAAGCTTCTCTCTCTCAGGTACTTCTGAGGTAGAACATATAAACACAGGGATATGGAGTCATGCAAATGCACTCAGCGTTTTCATACAAATTGTCAAACATGTGCACAAATATGTGGGTAAGAAAATCGCTGCAATGATGAAGTGTTGTAAGTGCTAAAATCCCTAAGAATCACATTTTGGACTGATCTGTAATAACTCATGAAAGTCTGCTAGCTCAAAGCCTCAACTCCTCGGCTCAGTGTGAAAAAACATTTTCGTCTAACTTTTAAACATTTCAAGCGAGAATTCATGAAACCCTAGAAAACTCCATGTATAACAAATAAAAGTGAGGAATTATAATTACGACTGTATCTGATGCTGTAATTATGTGTGTACCCATGCACGTTGTCCTCGGGGTTTGTTCCAGTTCTCCTCATGCTGCTGCTCTTTATTCCCGGTGAGGAGAGAGGGCGTTTTGAACGAGCCCACAGCAAACATGACTAAAAATAATGACTCTGTGGCTCTGTTTGAGCTTTGCTGCTCTTTGCCTTTCCCTCAGGAATAACACTGTAAATACACACAGAGCGCAGGCCATGGCGCAGCTCAGGGCTGTCTGCATGCCTCCTCAGTCATTTTCTTAAAATATCCTAAAGCTCTATTGATCTGGCCCCTGTCAGCCTTAGGTGTATACTGTATATCCAGTGCCATTTAGAATATAGCACTGTGCCTTTCTGAGCATCTGAGGTGCTTGTTTGCACTAGCTTGGCAAACACTGTAGAAAAATCGAGGAGGGAGCCGGGCGCGAGCGATGGAGAAAGTGTGCTGAATTATTGTTATTATTAGCTTGCCATGACATCATCTCTCTGTGGGGCTGAGAGCAGAGTTTGCGAACAATCACTCCAAAACGTGTGATTTCTGCTTACACCGCTTGTTCTGACAGAACTCCCCACTGCTCCATTAATTTTAATCAAATGTTTACAATGCACAAACAGTATGGCATTTTGTGTGTAATAATGACAGAGAATTAGACTTTGTTTGGATTTATTTCATAGAATAAACATTAATTAGTCTGCTGTATGAAGTGATGGATAGTTGCTGTCCAATCACAGACGGAGGCAGAAACAGCGGGAACTGTAGATAATTGAGCTCCTGCTGTTTGTTTCTTAGCTAGTATACTTCTTAGTATCTAATATTTTCTTTAACATTATTTTTATTTGCTCTCTCTCAAATATTTTTTTATTTATATTATATATCTATGTGTCTTTTTTATGTCTTTCTTAACTCCCCATTTTCTTGGTCTCCTGATACCTATACTCTTTTATCTATTAGATCCTTAAAGCTCTGCCTTCCTCATCGACTCTATGTTTCTGTCTTTGTTAAATTCTTCGTTTTCTGCCTCACTTCACATGGCTCTTCACTCCCTCTCCGGTCCCTCAGCCCCCCCACTGAGCCCCCTTCAGAATCACTGCTACCAGTTTCACTGAGAGGCGACACACATGGTGCTCTTGTCTTTGGCAGAGTGTGTTTACTGTTCACTGGCGCTCATTGCAGAGGTGGTAACAAACTTCAAGGTTAGATTTGTCCAACAAGGTTCAATTTTTAGCCAGATAGAAGACAAAAGAAGGAGGAGGCTTGAAATAAAGTGACAGGATCGTGCAAAACTTTTGATTCTTTTTATATAAAAGAAATATTTAAAATAAAACTTCTATCATCACAAAAGACCATCTTTTCATGCAACTCATTATTTTTGATTCTGAAGAAAAGAACTGTATCATTTTCATTATTAAAATCTAAATATCAGTGCACTTATTGATTCAACTTTTTTAATATTTAGGCCATATCAAATAAATAAATAAAATTAAATGAAACAAAGAAAAAAAAGATTTCTTTTAATATCAGTGTCTTCTGACCAGAATTCTAAGCAGAAAATTTCCAAACTAGAATCATTATCTCAACAGTTAATTATGATTATAACAAGCCATCCAGAGTGGAAGAACTGTATTTAGTAGCTGTAGTTTCATTAAGATTTTAAAGAATTACATTAGAAAAAGTTGATGAAAAGAATTCAAAATAACTTCCTTAATTTAGAAAAAACAGGGTTTGCTTGAAATAGTTTTTTGGTTTTCTGAAAAGATTTAATGCACTAAAGAGGAGATGGATTCATATTTAATGAAAAAGTTCTGATGAAATGAACATTAATCTTCAGCAGATTCAGCTTTCATTATCATCCTTATGAAATCTGTGTCCATTCTTGAGTACGCATAAGACATTATGTATATACCACACTGTCCTATTCCCCCGACTGTATGCTTTCGAACTGTGTTTCTTTCTCTTTGTCTCTGGACACCATGTAACATCACCAATACCAGCTGACGTGACAGAACAGTTCCAACTTACACATTTCCAAAAAACCTGTTTTTCTCAGATGTTCGGTCGATGCTGGTTTACTACATACATCTCTGTTTATTACAGCCTTGCATAATGTAAAGGTTTGACAAGATATTCTTTGCATAGCTCAGATTTAGTTTGCACAGCTTATAATTTGCTCAAATGCAACAGATGGAAACTCTCCCAATTTGCATTTTGTTTTTTTTGCCAAATTTCAAATGTTCTCTTACAGTTCACATGATATTTACATTAAAAATAGAAAATGTAACCCAAGGATAACAAATAATTATAATTTTCTCATTTAATTCTATGTTTAGAAATGTACTTTCTATTTCTGTGTCAGTCTTTCCATCATTACATTCTAGTGAAAAAGTAATTTTTAAATCCTTTACTGTAAGTATTTTTCTTCACGGTTTGACCCCTAGTCTCAACCGAGAATAAAAACAAATAAACCCCAAAACAAAAAACTTTCTGGATTTCAAGCATGCTAGGATAACAGCACTGTTGCGGATTATTTCCCTCTTAGCTTATTCTCTGGCTTTAGATTTTACATGTTGAACCTCTGCAGAAAAACGTATCTGTGAGGTTTGCAATTAAAAAACCTTTCATTGTCGTTTTTGCCCCAACACTATTTCATCTTATTACTGGTCACTACTTTCTACATACTTTTCACAATATAATTGTTTTCTATCTGTAACTGATTACTTAAAAATAACACTTAAAAGCCAAAGTGAAACACCTGAACAGACACACAAGTAGGTCACCCAGCCATCTTAATGTTAAGGGTTTAAAAGCACTTTCACAGACTCTAAAGATCTAGACTGACTGTTAACAACCAGTTATCATTTACATAAGAACCCGATTCTTCATTCAAAATGGTGAATATCGATTCTTCTATTACTGTCAGCATCCTTCCTCATGTCAGTCAGCAATGACTGTCTCTCCTTTCTTTGTCAATGTGCCTGTGGCTTATGTTGCATTTAAGTGAGGTGGGATCAATCTGTCCAACAACTTGACAGCTCAAAGCAGCAGCTTGAACAGTGATTTATTCCACCCTTTGGTAAGGTTTGTCAAATGACAATGTGAATGCAACACGACTATGAGTGAGGTGCAGCTCTCAGTTATAAATCTTCTGCAACGTCCAGCTTTTAAACCCGCTTTTTTACTTTTTGCTAGACTGGCCTGGCTGCTGGTTAACTCAGTTAACTCAATGAGGTCTTGTTCAGGGAGAAAAAGTGGTAGTCTTAATTATCATAAAAAACAAAGTAGATGTGCACAGAACCAGTGTGTAGAACTAGTGAATTACTGAACAATTTAAAAGACGTCAGATTCCAGAAGTTGTATAATATAAGGATTTGCTCTGTTAATATAAATCATAATATCAATGTTTCGATCACAGCTGTTCACTGCTGTCTTTGGTTGTCAAAAAAGGCTAAAAAGGCTGCAGATTAGATACCAATTGTTTGATTTTATTTCCCTTTGTTTTCAGGGAATCAGATAGCTATGGTGTAGTTTTTGATGTGTTCAGAGTCTAAACACATTATAACAGGGCCTGCAACCTTTCATATCCAAGGAGCCATTTTACCCTGAGTCCGGCTAAGTATAGGTCATTTAGAGTGGCAAAATATTACATGACTTTAATAAAAACACTGCCTTAAATATTTGCCATGGGAAAATCTTTTTTCATCTTAAACAACTAACAGTTTATTTGTATCTTTTGCTTTTAAAATGTGGAAAAACATAACACAATTCATAAAGAAACATTTTTTAATACATTCAATACAGATTATTTGATGTAAAAATATATAATAAACCACATACAGTGGGGAAAATAAGTATTTAGTCAGTCACCAATTGTGCAAGTTCTCCCACTTAAAAAGATGAGAGAGG
>JAUZNJ010022004.1:0-17047 GCA_034780135.1 Jordanella pulchra | reverse complement strand
ACACTGGCAAAAACACAAGACTACATATGATCTGACGGTAAACAAATGGCATCAGGCATTATCAATGAACAAATGACGGACTAATTACCAACAATCTATAATAACCCTGAACTACAACAAACATAAACCTGTCGCAACGCACTGAAGCTGGGAAATACATCAGACAAAATTTGGATAACTGAAAATCGTCTCGGATACCATTATTTTCGGGTTAATTTTTGTACATGAAATATATATATATTACAATTACTGTTTTTCTGTTACATAGAAATGAATCTGTTTGAGGACCTTCATTTGTCCACAGCCTCCTTCACGTTGAAAGGGACATGGGTCGTCAACTCAGGGGTACCAGCAGGAACAGCACATCCTGGCAGTTAGAGGTCTTTAAATAGCAGAATCAACAGAAAGAAATGATGCAGAAGTATATTGAGTTTGATGAGAGTAGAGATGGTTTTAAAGTCTGTCTGCAGTTGGGAGGAAGGATCTCTGATGAGATTCTTAGTGGATCTAGGATACCTAATCCTTTCACACAGGATTTTGGGAATTTTTGACCCTTCTAATTGGTCCATAAGAATACTTTTTTGGGCTGTTTTGAACAGAAGCAGCATTTGTTGGATGTTCCTGGAGCTGCTTCAATGATGCTGTTGGCCTTTTTAAAGCCTCTCTGACCTGTTTCTGTCTCATCCTTTATCAGTTCAAGAAGCATTTAGTTCTTCTCAAACCATATTTTCTTTGATTGTGGAAGAAATGCGGTGCTTTGGGATATACTATATAAATGGTTCTGCTGGTTCTTTTGTACCTTCCTGCTGACTCATAGCTTTATACACTGATTATTCAGATTCCTTCCCCTTGCTTGCAAACATTGCCTTAAGCTTAAGACGCCAAATGTTGGAAAATTCCTTTGGAGTTTTGTTTAGGTCAGGTTTGACCTTTAGAGGACTGGATGCTGAACCTGGATCAGATCGGTTCCAGGTTGGGCTCACTGGGGCAGGCGGGTCATTGAAGTTGCTTAATCTTTGCATCAAACAAATCATTTTGTTATCAGATGGACTGTGCAGGATAGTTTAATTACCACAAAATGTTAGAACATTGGGTATGTGGTGCTGTGCAGCTTCCTCCTTAAATATGAGTTTTCAAAAATCCAAAGTCCAACTAAAACCTCAACATGAGCTTTAGATGCATGTGGACAAAAAAACTTAGATGGAAGTTGGGCTGTAGGGCCGAAGAAGATCTGATGGAACTGGAGGAGAAGCTGAAAGCTTCAGTAAATCATTCTGAATCAAGCCTCTTTTTTTGTGTTGCAGAGCCGCAGCTGAAAGGCATCGTGACGCGTCTCCACAGCGAGCAGGGCTTCTACCTCCAGATGCTGCCCGATGGGACCATCAGCGGCTGCAAAGACGAGAACAGCGACTACAGTGAGTTAAGTTCTGACACGTTCTGCAACATGAAAGTTGAATTTAAATGTTTTACATCTGTGTGCTTGTTCTGGAGGAGCACTGGAGGCTAATTTCCTGAACGTGGTTGGGTGTTTTCAGCCGCATTCCTGCAGCAGATCCGTGTTGGATGCTGCTTCTAAAAACCAGATGAAAAGGAGGACACGGAGACGAGCAGCGTGAGGAGGAGGAGGAGGAGGAGATGTTTTGGTTTTCTCTCAGATCATCTGAGTTAAATAAAGGAGGATTAACAGCAGCATCGCCACAGGCCTCTTCCTCCTCCACCTCCTCATCCTCCTCACCCACACGGCAACTCTCAGTCCCAGAAGATTAAATCGCCTCCCATCACTCAGTCCCTCGCTCTTTTATTCTGTTTCACCACGTTTATCAGCTGCAGGCGCAGCATCACGTCAGCGGATGGTTTTAAAGCTGCAGAAACACAGAGGCAGTGCGTCTCTTTGTCGGATGGATTTGTGTTTTTGTTTTTCTTCCAGAGCCTGAACATGTTTCTGTTTCCTCCTGCAGCTCTGTTTAACCTAATCCCCGTGGGGCTGAGGGTGGTGGCCATCCAGGGAGTGAAGGCCGGCCTCTATGTGGGCATGAATGCGGAGGGATTCCTCTACACATCTGTAAGAGACTCCCACCGACACCCACGGGTCCCTCAGAGGGGGCAAAGATGGAGATTCAGTCCAATTCTTGCCTGTCTGGTGAAATAGATCAGATTAAAGGGACTTTTTGTCTTAGGTCTTTAAAATAAGAGCCTCAAACATACTTTTATAGTGGTGAGGAAAGCTAACCAAAATGTTAGCGTTACCAATCGATACTCTGCCAATTAAAATGTTAATTTTGCTAAACGGATAAAAAGAAAAAGCGAAGTGCTAAGATGACTGCCACTCAGGTTTAGCAGATCTTAAACGCACGATAAAGAACCATTCATCAGCGGACAACTGCACTAAAACAAAAGAAAATGCTCACACAGACAGTATTTCAATCAGTCGCCCCAAACACAGTGTTGATCAATCTAACATGCCTCTTTCATGCAGCCCCCAACCTTTTTTTTTAAGTTTATCACCTAAAAAAAGAATCGACTTCTTTCATCGGTTTGCTGCAAGAGTTTATTCCCAGGAACTTCCTGTTTATATTGAGTAAAGTGAGTTTTAAATGAACTCTTTTTTTCATTACTGAACAGATGTTTGCATTTCACTTCAGTCAGTTTGCAGCTTTATTTTGTGTCCAGCATCTTTTAGCATCTTATTCTGCTCTTTTTGCAGAATTCTGACTTCATAGCAAACATAAAAACTCAGAATAACGTAAAACAAGTACGGCGGCCGTCGTTCTGCACACACTTCAAGTTAGATGAAAATCAAATAGCCGCGCCTTGTTCTGTTCCTTTTCTCTGCTTCTGCTATGTGATTGGTCTATTGAATCATGATGGGAGGCTTTTCTTTGGAATTAGTTCAATGACTGAACTTTAAACGCAGCACAAATCATAAAAATACAGGAAAAAATATTCAAAAACTGTGGCTCTTGTTACACAGATTATTTAAAAGTTGTGCTTTTTATTTGTAGTTAACCTGAGAGTATGAACATAGGAAAGGAAGTCCACTAAAAACATATGAAAAAATGTACCCAGTTGGAGCATTAAGTTTAATATAAAGCACCGATTTGTTATTATAAAATCATTCGGAGGGATTTTTATTGTTCACTTTGAATTTTCATTGAGGAACGATCAAAAGATTAATGTAATAAAGTCTCTGGTACAATTTTTATCCAAGTCTTTTAACACTGAGCGCCTTTTGTTACAATATTTGAAATACAATATTGAAAGCGAGACATCCAGCACTTTTTACAATTTATATTAGTAACTAAGGATTTCATGAGAAACTTTCCTTTTGGTCATATAGCATTTGATCTCTGTTGCACCTTTCTTACCTTCCTCGCTGATTTGAACATTTATTTTCAGTTCCTCCAGCAGAATCTCTTCTGATATACTTTCATTAACGACCATTCCAAGAGGGATGAGCTTAACTACAGAGGCAAAGTCTTTATATTTCCTGTTTTGTGGTTTTTTTCTGATCCGGCTGACTGAGAATTTACAAGCCTGGTAACAGTAAGACATGAATACTGGAGTCTTTCCATAAACCTTTAGACCTCAGATGAAGTTTGTAAAATCTGTACACGACATTTCCCATGAAGATCCTCTAAGCAGCAGATGAAAGTCTGACAGGTGAGGCAGGCAGGATTAGCCCCGCCCACCCCAAGGTAAATTCCCCCCTGCTGCCAGCATCAGTGCTTGAAGTAGCAGCTATCAGCCGCCTCTGAATGTGGACATTTGCTGCCTCACATCCAGTCCACTGTTCCCTCCATAATTGATGCTCTTTTTTCCATAAAAGTTTAAACTACAATCTTCTGGATGTATTTGTGTGCAGCACCAGAAACAGAGGTAGAGAGGAGACCCACTTACTGCACATTTGTTTCCACTGGAGACTTTGAATGATTTTTTTTCTTCCTTCTTCCTATAAAACTATAATGAATGAAGAAGAGTAAAACAATGTGATGTGGTAGCCTAAGATCCAAACAGAACCATAAAGGCCTAAGAGGAACCAGAACTGTTCCCACTGCATTTAATGGGAGGATTAGCCGCCAACAGGGCTCCGCTGCCAGAAAGCAGACAGTTAGAGGCAGGCATAGCGGTGATACATCACAGTAATCATCATCTTACTCGTCATCTGCTTCCTGACTGACCAACAGCAGGTGTGACTCTGGAACCATCAGCAACGGCGTCCCTCAGGGGTGTGTTCACAGGCCACCGTACCGTAGCAGATGATACCAATTGGACTCGTTTAGAATACAGGATCAATCCAGAGTTCAAAAATTCCCTTTATTGTCCTACAATATGGAAATTTAGTTAGAACAGCAAAGCAAGGGGCAGAACAAATAATTAGACATTAGTGTATAAATAAAACATAACAGAATAAAGTGAAAAGGGTTCAAAATAAAAATACTGTACAACAAGAGCAGGGGTATGTTTTGAATGCAAATAAAGTGTAGTTAGTGAAAGAAGGATAAATAACCAATAAACTAAGTAAGTATAGAAATAGAAGTAACAGAAAGATAACATGGCATTCAAAGTGACTGAGAAAGGAACAGGGCAAAAATAATCATGAATCTAACACCTTCTAAGCTTGTTGGGAGCAGTGATGGTTGTAAAGTCTTACAGCTGCTGGGAGGAAGGATCTACAATAACCTGCAAGTAGAGTGGCTGCTCTCTGTTCAGTGGTGTCCTTGGCTGTCGGTCTGGGTGGACGTCTATATCTCGGTAGCCTGAAAGATGTTTTTGGGATTGTATTTTTTTTAAAAATGCCTGCTTTAAAGCTCTTTAGAACTTCCTTCCTGACCCGGCGGCTGGTTTCCTTGGTCTCTACGATGCTGCTTGTTCTTCAATAAACTCTGAGGGCAGTAAAAGCTGCATTTGGACTCTGATTAGAATAAATACAGTTGGATACTGTTTACCGACGGGATTGAATTCTTAGAGCAATATAGGGAAATAAAAAATAATCCAGGCCACACTGCTTAGATTTTAAAAACATATATTGAATGAAAACTGTCAATGAATTACCGTCACAGTTGAGCAGCAGACAAATTCCTGATTACAAAGCGGATCATTCGGCACAATGAGGTTAGCATATCTGCCGCTCGCTCCATGAAACACAGACAGCAGAGATAAATCCTGCTTTAGATTTTAAAACATTCTTATATGTGGATTTACAGAAATGATGTGCAATGATGAAAGTAATCACTTGAGAAAGTGTCTTTTTGATTATTATTTTCTTTATTATGGGGTGAAGTCAAAGTTAAATGTGTCAGAATACTTGGATCAAAATCCTACAGAAAAGATTTCAATTCAATTTTCTGACAAAAACTAGAAAATGTGGTTTTAGAGGAAAAGTATGTTCTTGGATAGAAACTGATGTTGATCTAAATGGAGTTACATCACGTTTAGACCCGTTCTGGGTCCTGACTTGTTTTTGTTGCCTCCATGGCCAGTGACAAACGCTGTAACCGCAGACTGCAGCGTATACCAAGCTTGTTTCTTGCGAAGCAACGACGTTTTCACACCTCTGGATCGCACCACTATTTATCAAACAAAGCCAGCGGAGGTTATTGTATAACTATAGATCTGCAAACTTCTTCCAAATTCTCTTTTCCTTTTGAAACTAAGCCAATAGGTTCAAACCGCTCAGACAATACCTGGTTTTCTTTTTTAATAATGTCGCTTTGATGCTCACATATTATTGTGTTTTTAATAAACTTTAAAAAAACAAAAAACTCTTCATGTCTCTTTCTTTCCAGGATATTTTCACACCAGAATGTAAGTTTAAGGAGTCTGTGTTTGAGAACTACTACGTCATCTACTCCTCCACCCTGTACCGGCAGCATGAGTCCGGCCGGGCCTGGTTCCTGGGTCTGAACAAGGAGGGAATCATTATGAAGGGGAACCGAGTGAAGAAGACCAAACCCTGCTCACATTTCGTCCCCAGGCCTATTGAAGGTGAGAAGAAAAACTCTCAGCTGGAGTTGATTTAGTTTGAACCGGACCCTTCAGGCGAGGGCAGAGGTTTGTCAGGCCCAGTAATGCAGAGAATCTAGTAACTTATCATTGGTTACGTCCTTTCAGAAAGAAACTAGACAAAAGTCTAGTTAATCAACGATGAACAATTGTTGAACTTTCATACTGAATGATGAAGTGACTGGAGGAGAAATAAGTTTGGTTTTAGAAGCAATAAACTTACAAATGCTTTAATGTCCGCTTCTTTAGTTCAATATTAACAAGTCAAATAATGTAAATAAATATGCAGATCTAGCCTTTAGTTTTTGGGTTTACGTTGCTGTAAACAGATGAAGGCTGCAAATGAAATACAGTTTCATCTTCTTTGTTTTAAGGTCATGTCCGTCTGAAACGTATAAAGTTTTGTTTTACCTCAGAGTTTAGTCCGATGTCCTGCAGGAGCTTCGCTGAGGTCAAGGTGAAGCTTAAATAACACGGATGAGGGTTTAACAGGAAACACGAGGCTCCGTTTCTTCTTTCCGTTGCTCTGTTCGCTGCTGTTGCTTTTTCTACCCGACTTCTTCCATTTTAAGTATTAAGATTTTTTCTCTCACTTGCAGACTAATTTTAGCCTGAAGAACCTTCCCTAGTTTATTTTTTATAGCTAACCACTCTATATCCCTCCAGCAGGGAGATTTCTGCCATACTGAACCAGCTGGACTGAGGTCTGGGATTTAACTGGATCAGAACCAGCTGCTTCCACGCTGCTGTTGAATAAGTGAACAAAAGCACCTTTATTTGTTTCTGCATCTGAACAGAAATGCTTTAAAAACTTTGTGAATATTCGGTCACTATTTGGACATTAGGAAAACCTTTAATTTCCCTAAACTGCAAGAAGTTCTGGAATATTCATTACGTTCCAAACCTGGATAGTTTGGAGAATTATTAATGCCATTAGTTTTTACAGCTGGATGGTTAAAAAAAGGGAATAAGGAAGAGAATTGAGTCCCCAGGTTTTATTCCTTAGTCCATTATCTAAAGTATAATGTTTAAATCTAAATCTAAATACCTTTTTTATTCATTTTTATTAGTTTTTTTTTATTTACCTGACAAACCAGAAATAAAAACTCATCTACATCCTTTGAAAAATTAGCTTAAAATAAGTTTGGATTTAGAGTTAAAGTTTGAAATTAATCTTCTTCTTATGTTTTTTTTTAAAGGAAGGAAATCAAACTTTGATTTAAATAATATGAATTCTTTCTACAACAATATAGTGGCTGCATGATGGCAAAATGTGCAGCAATGTTTCCCTTCAGGTCCTAATTAGGATTCCTGTCGGGGTTCGTTCTGCTCCTCCTGAGTGACACTGATCCCAAACGTTGGAAATTTAAAACTCGTTTCTTTTAACAGAAAGGACGCGTTCTTCCTGAGAACTGCTGGAAATGATGAACTATTGTTCTCTCACCCCATCTCCCCAGTTTGCATGTACAAGGAGCCGTCTCTGCATGAGCTCGAGGAGAAGCTGCTGAAGTCTTCACGAAGCCCGACGCTGAACAGTGGCCGTGCCAGGAGCTTGGATCGACCGGCAAGAGGCTCCGCCCACTCCTCCACAGAGCGGGAGGCGTCATAGCCTGCAGCGCCCCCAGCAGGTGCAGAAGGAAGAGGACGAGAACCATTTTAACAATCCCTGTGTTCAGCAACTACAACCACACCGACGACAACCAACCGCCAAGACAACAACGACGAAGAAAACAGCGTAAAAAGATTTTCAAAATCGGGGAAATTCTTCTTGCTCGTTATGAAATGTTTTAACGAGCGTAAAAAAAAAAGAAAAAAAAAAACAAAACAGGACGTTGATGATGGAGATTTACATTTTATGCAAAAGTCCTGCTGAATTAGTGCCAGGAGGCTAGCACACCTACTCTTCATCAACACATTGTAATCATCATCATTTCTGTCACAACGATGACGAGGAGTGGAGCGAGCGCTCCGAACTCTGAAGCTTTAAGCCATGTAGAAACTTCACTCCCTTCGTTTCCTAATGAATGCTAAAACTTTCTAACTTTCTACACGCCGTGCTTCTTCTTTTTCTCCGTATTTTCTTGAATCAGACGGAGGAAGTTCTGTTCAGATGTCACAGTTTGTTAGTTTTTGTTCTGGGTTCAGTCACGGACACTGCCGTTTTAAAGGATAGATTGACGGACTGGACAACTTCCTCTGGATCTCGTTTGTGGGTTGAGATTGGAGCATTTCACCATTAATTTCCACTTTTCTGCATGTTCTAGATTGTTCAGAACTGGTACCGACTTGAGCCTCTTTCTATGAAAACCATCTTTGAAGCCTTTAAAGAATTTAAACCTTTAACGACACGATTCGCCTCAAAAAAGCACAAAAGGATAAACAACAAATCCAGGTCTTCTTATATAAATGTATTGGAAAAGAAAACTAGTAAATTAACAGCTAAGCTGTTTTTAGGCTGTGCTCTTTTCTTAATCAGGTCTTTAAAACTGGAAACATCCCTAAAACAAAGTATAAATCTATAAAATTGTTACTTCAGTGACAGATTTGAGAAAGAGACCACAGTGCTATGCTAAATAAATAACCCCCTCTCTAAAGAACACACAGTTCCCCGACCTCAATAACCAACTTAGCAAATACTCTGTTAAACATTGCTAAAAACCACACACATCATTTCGGATTAGAGACAAATATCTTTGCTCTCAACAAGAAGAGTTTGGTTTGTAAGAACTTCAAGTGACCAGACCAGGTCCTCAGGAGTCCATCGAAATCCTCAGATTCTTTGAATATGCGCTGGATTGAGTTTTGTTTTCTCTCAGTACAATTTCAAAATGTCGTCTTTGCTCCTTCTTAAGGTCATTTGTCATGAAACGTTTGAACCAGAAAATGTCCCAACGAGGAAACGAGTCGAGACGCACAAAAAATTCCTGGAGTAATTAATAATAATACATTATTAACAGCCAGACTTGGATCAATGAACTTATTGACTTCCCTGTTTGCATCGAGGTGAATCCATGTCAGACCGAGCTAAGGTCATGAAACGACGGATAAAAAACATGTAGATCTGCATCAGGAGTTTGGTTTAGATCAGACATTTTAGCACATTTGAAGTCGCGTCAGAGCCGGATGGTTTTCATAGGATTCAAGCTGGGTGGAGGTGAAGGGTGGGAGGAGCCAAAGCATTGGCTCCATCAGGCTGAGGCACCGTTGCATGCTGCGTTCAAGGCTCACTGACATGTGTAGGAAGACTATTTTGCATGATTTGTTTTTTTAAAGGCACAGTGACACCCCCGCAACGGTTCGGGGAATTTCAATTATTTATTAAGACACTAACAGCAGCGTTGTGTAACTGAGATCTGAAAAGAGGCCCCACCTCAGAGATAATACGATAAATGACGGGCGAGCAGATTGACGGGTTCTACCACAGCATGCATCACTGATGCAACACGAGCTGAGATTGATTCGATTTTTGTTGTTTTTTATGTGAGGTAAATAAACAAACATAAGAGGTTTACAGAGTGGATAAAAACAAGTCCTCTGGATTTATTTTCTGATCCAACCAAAGCCGACCAGACGATGTCATCCGATGATTTAATCCCCTCAGTTTAGATGGTTAAACCAAGAGGACTGGTCATTGTTTTATTTTTAGTTATTAAATGGATAGAAATGATCAAATATTGATGACAGAAAAATCATATCTGATCACCAATAGAATATTTAATCTTTTCATATTTTTTTATTTTATTTTAGATGACCAATTTAAAACTCATAATTATTTCTTCCTTCATTTATCAGTCTTTTAATTTTCTAGTCCCATAAATGTTTATTTTAAGCTAAATGAGAAAGTGTCAGAGGAAGGGTTATGGTTTGGTTCCACAGCAGCAGACGGTTTGAAACCTTTAACGTCACGATGAGGAAAAACTGTAATGTTGCTTTAAAAATCTGTTAGAAAGAGTTTCAAGCAGCAGCAGCTGAGCAATCCTGCCTGAATGATCCTGAATGAACTGCAGGTCTGATCAGTTAATCAAATGTTTCTCTGTCAGCTTATTGAATGTAAATTCATTATTGTTTCCATTTTCAGCGGTTAGCAGCACCATCACCTCATACAGTCGGCACTTTTATCCCGTTTCTCTCTGGGTACTCTGACTTCCCCCCAATGTCTAAAAGCATGACTGTTAGGTTAATTGGTTATTCTCAATTGGTCATGGATGAGCGCCCCCTATGGATGGATGGATGGATGTTTTTTTAAGTAGCGGAAGCTAACATGGGTGATGTGGGACCTATGAAGAAGGCCTCAATATTTTATTTAAAGGTAAAGAACTGATGCTGCTTTAAGAAAAAGAGATATTGTCTTCCCTCGTTGACGACATCTTAGCTTGAGGCAGAGAAACGTTTTAGTTGTAAAGTTCTTCCTCTCCTGGCTACCGGCCAACAGACCCGGGGTCTTTTCACCACCGTGATGCGTTCAGGCGCCGGTTGATGGGAGGCTGTGACAGCAGGGTGAACACTGCCCTCTTCTGGCGAACAGCACTGCCCTGAAAACTGAAGCTACTTTACTGCAACTTTATCTGAATTTCATGATAAAACAGGAGATTTATGAAAGAAAGTCTGAGTCTGGAATATTCCTGACTCATAAAGTGGGTCAGACCCGTTTACCGTTTAAGGAAAATAACCTCATCCTTGCTTTAGATGTTTCACTCTCCTGATCCTTAGAGCAGGTAGCAGCACTGCCCTTTAAAACCCTTGTTTTCTCTGACTCAGACCCCTCAGCTCCTGTCACAGAACACTGACCCGGTTTCCTAAAAGCAGGTCCAGCAGTTTGTCAAACAAGTAAAACTCTAAATGCACAGAGACGAGCAGAGTTTGTATTTCTCATCACCATTAGATGGATTTTCAACAAATTGTCTTTTCTCTCAATGCAGTTTTAAAAATGCGAACTTTGCTCTTCATTCAACTTTGAAAGTTTAGCATTTGAACCCGGAAGGGTCCTAATGAGGAATAAATGGATTTAATGTTTGACCTTTTGAGTTTTTAGGAAACTTGGTCTCCTCCCATCAACCTGCTGGAACAAAATACGAATCAGGTTAATATATTTGTTCTTTCCTTGTCTGTATGTTACTGAACACACTGCTGTTCCTGTTTGATCCCTGAACTTTAGGGTTTAAACATGAACAGGAGATCACTTCACTCGTTTAGGTCAAGGAGGAAAATCCCAGCTGATAATTTTCTGTCACTGATTAAAACCGACGGACTGAACGACTGAAAACAGATCAATCATCATAATCCACCGTTCTGCCTGTGAGAAAGTCTTCCACTTTGGGATTTTAATCGGACAGCATGGATTGTAGAGACTCCTGACGTTTCCCAGAGTGTCAGTCCACTTTGAGGGGATTCCCAGTATCACATCTGCTGCTTCAGACTAACAGAAACATGGTTTAAGCTTGTTTTTAGCTCTGAAGTGTTGCTTCCTTCAAGTGACCACAAAACATGCTAAGAGTTGAAGTATGGAATGCCACAAGAGCCAAAAAATGTTATATTGTTAATGTTTTAAAATTAGAAACAAATTTATTTATTTTGTTTTAATGTTATTAAACAGATAAAAAGATTTATTATGGGGACGGGGAATATTTAACTCCCTAATAATCTAAAATCTAAACTGTTGCAAGATGAGGATTTTATTTTTTTTCCCAGTGGTTCAAGTGTCACCTGAAGGCAGCATTGCAGACGCGTTACTCTGTGGGATCTGCAATCTCTGAGCGGTTCAGTGCTAAACCTGTGGTGGGGACTGTTGCTCTACCTCCAGACTGGAAGTAGAGGAAATGTGTGAACCTGTTTAAAACTTTAGTTTGTTTGCTGATGTTTGCACCGTCATATAAACGCATCATGTATTAGAAAAACTCATTGCTAATACGCAGCAGGATGATAAAAAAAAGATGACTAAAAAATAAATTAAAAAATGTCAGAAGAACATCAGTGTCTGTCTATTTTTTAAAAATCTATTTTACAGTTCTGATCCATTAGAACCAGGGGTCCAGATCCTGGGGGGCCGTACCGATTCTGCAGCTGGTTGGATTATCCTCTAGGAGGCAAAAGCTTGAAGCCTCAGCTTTAATAGGACTAAAGATTTTACAGCTTTTGGAGAATGCAAAGTGTGGAATCAATATTTGAACTATACAAAGTATTTTTCTTTGAAAAATACAATTTCATCAAACATCCAATGTCCAGTAAACTGTTGAGATGGAAGTTATTTGTATTAAGTCCAAACTCCAGCAGCTTTCAAGGAATCATAATCCACCACTTCTTTAATTTGTGGGGTTTAGTTTTAATTCATGAGGATTCATTATTTTTCTTTCACCCAGAGATTGCAAATGTTGGACAGCAGAGGGCGCTGCTGCGCATACTTTAAACAGATCTTCAGTTATGATGTAATTGATATTCAGTGGTTTTGATTATGAGTCATTTTCCAGCCTAACTGGCTTAGCTTGAAAAAATAGTTTTTCTTGATTTATTTGACCTGATACCCCAAAGGGAATCTCTTCACATCCTCAACATAAAAAAACACATGTTTTTAAAAATCTGAATAAATTTGTTATTATTTATAAAAACAAAAGGTCCCTTGATGAAGTTTTAGTGGTTTCAAAGAGCGTCTAGTGGTCTCCTTTAATGGTGAACCTGCACAGACAGCCAGACTTTTCCACTTCTACTACTATCAGGAAGTCCTCAAACTGGAGTTAAAAGCCTTCAGCTTTTTTCAGTTCGTAGTATTTGTAATAGAATTGGAGATAGATCTTTTAGTTATCAGACTGTTTTCCTGTGGAACAAACTCATTTCAATGCGTGATGCAAACACCCTGTCTACTTTTAGGGTGGCTCGGGTTTCCTGAGCTGTCTCTACAGTTACACTGCTATGGGCTTAGACTGCTGGAGGACAAACAGACCACTTTTTATCATTCCTCCTTATTCTATCTCTGTTCTCCCATTCTGCTGTATTTTTTAGTTCAACCTCTAACTTTATGCCCTCTCTGTTTTTCATCTGGACTCTTCCTGTTCACTGTGGCTCCATCCTGCAGAGAAATAACAGCTGGACTGCTGCCATCGACGTCTGTGTCTTTCCTGGACGGGCCTCCTGTGGATCTGGATGACAGTTACCTTTAATATTTCTGCTTCTTTCTGTCTGTCTGCTTCTCTCCTTGAACCCCAGTCGACAACAGATGGCCCCTCACACTGAGCCCGGTTCTGCTGGAGGTTTATTCTTGTTCAAAGGGAGTTTTTCCTCTCTACTGTTGCTACATGTAGGCTTGTGTTTTTTGTGTGTGTGTGTGCCAGCCTACAGTTTAAGCCTGTTTTGTGCGTGCTGTGACCCGGATGACTGAGAATATAATAGACATGTCTGCTTGTCTATTATACAATCAGGTCTGCAGGCAGAATAATTGGGGCAGAATTTCTTTCTTCAAGGACAAAGACCAGATCTAGGGTCAGAAAAACACATGCTGGACACAAACAGTTCAGACTTGAACCTTCTGGTCGGTGCTACAGAGACGGTTTCTTCCCCAGATGAACAGCATGAGAAAAGAAATCAACATATTTGCTTGTCTATTTCAATTCAATTATTTGTTTTAGTTTAAATACTTCTAGTCAAATTCCTTATTTTTGTGATCATTGTGGCCGTTATAGCTAAAGTGCACCGTTGGTTTGGCTGAGTTCAGCAAAATAGGCTTTATGATCAACATTTGTGGAAAACTTGCTTCCAAAAAAAGTTACTACATTTGAACTTTAACTAAAATTCACACAAAGACTTTATCAGCAATTAGAGCAAAACAGACAAAGTTGGAAGAAATATTTGTATTTCTGTAAACAAAATGAATCCAAAAACATTTTTCTTTTTTAAAGAGCTCTAAAAACTCCCCAGTTGGATCTGACTGAGCTGGAAGAAGTTCTTATCAGATTCTGTATGACTCCTGACAGAAAGGTCCAACTTGTAACTTCTTCTGCTCCAAACAGGGAGAAAGACAAATGTTCTGTTCCTCCGGGTTTGTCAAACAGCTAAAGTGGAAGTTAAAAAATAATCAAGCGTAACCGGAAAAAGTCTCAGCAGATGGTTTCCACTTCGCAGAACGCTTTGTTAAATGTTCTGGTGTTCTAAAAGCCAAGCAGCTTCATCCATGTTTGATGAGTACGGAGAGAAAAACAGGCATGTTTGAAGCTGAACTGAGACCTTCAGTCAGTTTCAGTTTGAGCTGAAAGTTTCTGTGTAAAACTGTGTTAATCTAAAAAGAGAAGGTATTGTACTTTTTTGTGAAATTACCTGCATTTTAACTATTTTTATGGTGCGGACCTTGTGAACATACTTTAAGTAGTAACTCTAAGGAAAAGAATGTGTAAAATAAACATAAAAAGCAGAGTTTACTACTGTGTTCATTTTGTTATATTCTGAATTTTCTTTAATTACATTTTTTTCTTATTTTTTGTTTTAGGCCTCCTGTATGAGGTAAGATAACTATCAAAATAAACTTGTACATAGAAGGACAGTTGTTTGCATGTTAGCCAGAAGTTGCATAACAACAATTTGTAAACTCATAGTAATTGAAAACTCGTGCAAAACCTATTAATACAGTTTAAATAGTTGTGACTTCAATAACTAATAAATACAAATTTTACGTTTTAAATTTGTGCTTTATTCCTCACGAATACAAACAGTAGCAGCTGTTTGAGGATATGGATTTTTGTCTTTGAGAAATTCACAGCAGTGGCCGGACATCATGGGTTCCAAGGCTGGTTAATGGAGCACAGAGCGCCGAGGTGACGGACCAGGAAGCTACGGAGCAAAGACGGGTAAAATGTTTCATAAAGAATACTTCTACTGCAGGTTTGTGTACTTTGGAGTTATATGATTGGAGCACTCTGTGCTCCATTAACCAGCCTTGGAACCCATTACGTCAGGCCACTGAAAAAAAAAATCAGCTGCTACTGTTTGTATTCATGAAGAATAAAGCACAAATTTAAAATTTGTATTTATTAGTTAAAGAACTCACAATTATTTAAACTGTATTAATATGTTTTGCATGAGTTTTCAATTACTATAAGTTTGCAAATTTTTGTTATGCACAACTTCTGACTAACATGCAAACAACTATCCTTTTATATACAAGTTTGTTTTGATGGTGATCTCACATCATAATCCTATGGTTAGAGGTGAAAACCAGCAGGTGGCGACTTTCAACCAAGAATGAGTCTAAAGCTGCAATCATCTCTGAGGAGGACTTCTAACAGCAGCCGGGACCTGAAATGTTGCTGTTTAATTAACAAACTATTTGGATTTGAAGTCTTTCTTGTCCAAACAGCTCCCAGACTCTTTGATGTCTTTGAACAAGTTTGGCAAAAACAACACATTTCAACCAGGAAACACAAAACCGTTTTGTTTATTTTGAAGAGAGACCTTCCGCTTTGCTTTCTTTAAACAAAGCATCAAAGTTTGGCAATGGAAAAAAAATAAATAAAGGGAAAAATGCTTGAACAATATAATAACCAAACTATTATTTTAATATTATTTTTTTCACATTAACTAATAAGGAAACAACCTGACAAACCAGATTCACATCAATTGTTGTTCAATAAAAAGCCCTTCCTGTTCATTAGTAATCTACTGGGCTAATAAGGAGCTACGTTTATGTTTATGATGTCATGAACATAGTATTATGTGATATATGTTTCAATCATCCAACGCACACGAAAGATTTGAACGCATAACACTAAATTTATGATTCGATACGTTTTGAAAGGTTTGTTTGGTATTCTGGACCTGTTTGGGTTTGACTCTGCAGCCATTTGTCACCGAGGCTGAAATTCATCAAGTCTCAAGTGGTCAGAGGTTATTCCCTGCTGCTGTGGTGCTTGAGGGACACAGCGCTTGTTATGCAGCAGCTTTTCCCTTTTGTTTCATTGTCCTTCCACTGTAGGCTGCTGTCACAATTCGTTGTCATTTTTAACAGAAGGTGTGTTTCAGCCTCTGCCCTGACTACAGATCACTGCCCCTCTGTAACAGACTAACTTGGTTGTATTTACACAAGCCTGACCTCAGAGCTATTTTGTGTGAGCAGCTTTAGGCCCATTCAGGCTAAAACACTGAAAACCTTAAGGAAAAGGAGAGTTGGTTTGGAGACACGTTGTTAACATGGATAAAGACAGAACCAAGAAAATGGGGGGGGGCAATGAAGTTATAGTTAAGTAATTTGTCATTCAAATCAAATGTCAAAACCTCGTAATTATCTTCGGTCAAATGAAAATTTGCTCATTTACCAGGTGTTATTAATCGCTTACCTTTGTGGCTGGATGTCTCCAGGATGTCTACACTATAAGTGTTAATAACTTGGTTTGTATATTAAGCAGAGTTATTAATGATTAACCACAAGGAAAATATTTGTCTCTGTCTATTTCAACTTATTAACCTAAAGGAAGGTAGGCTCTGCTCTTTTTAGTATAAATTGTAATTTATAAAACCTTCCCTCAGACCAGGAACTGCTGCTTTTGTGTGTTTTGTCCAGCATTCATTATCCTGCCTGATTCTGACCCATTTGCCTCCTGATTCTCTGAGCCTGCCTGAACCCCTGTAGGACCTGTTTGTATTTCTGGATTGACCTGTTTTCGTCCCTCTGACCCCGTCTTTGGATTCAACCTTCTCTGACTTTTGACCACCCAGTTCTGACCTTGACCTTTTGTTAAAACCATTTCAACTTTATTATGGGGACAGTGCACATTAATGAACAGTCAATACTTCTGTAGAGGCTGTAAATGAGCCAGATTATAGCATAATTGCTAATTTCCATCTGTAGTCCCAAAACAGAAAGACCCAAACAAAATACAATCAAGAAGTAACATTAACTACATTCACAAAGGAAATAAGAGAGTTTTAGTTAAAATGAGAACATGTCTGGGAGAATTTAAAAAAACAGTTTCAGGTGTTTTTTGAAAGCACTGTAAGTTGAACACTCTCTGATCCTAGCCGGCACACTGTTCCAGAAATGACTCCCTCTGACTGACAGAACCGTTTG
>JAUZNJ010022003.1:9220-31388 GCA_034780135.1 Jordanella pulchra | reverse complement strand
TTACTTTTCTGACTTACTGCTTTAACTATTTTCTCTATATCCTCTGCTAAATGATAAATTTGTCCTGTCAATGCACCTTCTTATCTCAGCAAACCAAAGTCTTCCCTTTAAGGAAGCTGTCGGTCATAAAATATTACTGCCTGCAGTAATTGCTTCATCTGGCCTTTACCAGATTTAGCAAAAAAAAAGAAAAAAAATGTATGTCTTATGTTTTTTTGTATTTCCTTGGTGGAAAAAAAAAAGAGAAGGCATAGTTTACATGGTGGAAGTAGGTGATGTCACTGCACAGAACCTGTAGAAACATTCGGGCGATAATGGAGCCAGCCCTGAGGGAGAAAGAGCTCGCAGCATCATTGAGAAGCAATTTGAGGTAGCTCAATAAGTCATGACCCTGCAGAGGTTTTATCATAAAGCACTCTGCCTTACTTTCATGTGGTGTGACACAACCAGGAGCTGGACCATTAGGTATAAATTCCCAAGGTACGACACCAGATTGGCTACAGGAGATACTTTACTGAACTGGTAACTAAGAGATTGGAGAGCATTCTTTCTGTTAGGACAATCAGTTATAAATGTGCAGATAAGTAATCTTTTTACTCAAAAGATAGTGTTACAAATTTTCATATTATGTCAAGTTAGATCTACGTATTTCAATGTTATTTTATGGTTTAGACTAATAAAGTAAAGCTTAGAGGTAAAGCAAAAAGAGAAGTATACTTGGATTTGAAAAATCTAAAAAGTGTGGTCTATAGCATTCAGTCCTCCGAGGTGAAGATTTTAAACCAGCTTTGGCTTTAATCACAGCATCGTCATTTCTTTATATCAGAAGAATGAAATATATTGTTTGCAAAAAAGGGCAAAATTATTTATTGGTTTTTAATTTTTAAACATGATGTTATATCTTACAGTTTCTGTGTCAAGTGTCTCTTTTTTTGTGTGGAAACTTAACTATCTCTTCTTATCAGCAAGCTTTAGATATGTTTTTCTATTCTAAAAAAAAACCTTGCTGAATTTAGGAAAGTATAACAAATGAGTGCGCTTAATGGTTAGTGTTGTTTTCCTGCAGGAAAATAAATCTTAATCCCAGCCCAAAGTCTTTAGATCTCTTTTAGGGTTGTCCAATGTTTGATCTATCCATATCCCCATCAGTCAGACAGCTTCCCTCTTCCTGCTTTAAAAAATCATCCAGACAGAATAACAACAAACTAATATACTTTTTAGCAGTTCACATGTTGTGGGTCTGATCAGGGTTGCTGTCTATGAGTACATTTTATGTGTTTTAATCATGTTTTTTTTATAAAATTTTCCATAAAGGCCAGGGTTATGTCTGCTGACATATTATAAAGTTACTGGGAGCATTTTGGCTGCCATGTCTCACCTGACGCACCTGGTCTCACTTGACTCATGTTCCAAAGAGGCATGTGACCGAAACCACTCTAAGAAGGGAATAAATTACCCATCAGAATCCTTCTACTGACCATCAGGTGCTCGCTATGGTCCATCAAGTAGGGATTAGAGCCAGCTTTGTCTTTAGCCTTTTTTCCTCCTCCGCAAAATTATCTTGTTACACTTACAGTATATTATTCTCAGTGCTCCCTACCGCCAGTTAGAACCGAAGAAGCCTGTCTTGCCTTTGCAACATTCTTTCCATTTTCAGGTGATTGACACATTAATTGTTGTATAACCTGACCTGATTCTCAACACAGCAGTTTAAGAGTTGACTTATACATAGGATGACTTTATTCAATAATATTGTAGCTTCTAAAGTCAATTCACTGCTCTGGGTTTTATTTGTGGTACCAAATTAAAAGCAGCTAACTATAAACGCACCCGACACTTTTTATTTTAACTATGTTATAATACAATAATTACATAAATACAAACATGATGTACATCTGTGTGTAAGGTGTTGATCTAATATAAAACACTTAAAACACATTGAAGTTTGGGTGTTTAAATGTGCATACTTCAGCTAGGCCCTTTTTTTTGCATTGAAAAAAAACAGGGCCTAGCAGGTGATGTGGTGGTTGCTCGTTTGGCTAAAAATGAATCGTGCACTGACTGAGTGCTCCTGACAGCAGGGGCACAGGAGAATAGCACCCAGACAGTTAGGACAGTGCTGCTTGCCATCCAGGTCCAAACTGTCATGCCTTATCTCTACAGTAGAGAATGAGGGGGGAACTTCACATCAGTGTATCTTTGCTCAGCCAAGGGATCAGACCAAACCTCAGACACTGGCAAGAAATTTGTGCTTTCAGAAACATCATAAATATTAACTGGGTTAATTTTGTGCAGCCACAGAAGTGTTGCCTTGGGGTATTGCACAGTGTATTTCACTTCATATGCAGTGAAGTGGTAGAACATTATAGTGAGAAACTCCTACTCTGTGTCATCCAGGTCTCATGAGAGCAAGTGGCTGTCATGATGATGGGATAAGGCCAAGATATGTTATGCTTGTGTGAACCTGGTGTCAAAACAAGGTCATCTTGCGTCTTCGTGTTCCTTTAAACCTTCTGTTAAAAGTTACATCTTCTTGCTGTTACAAGCGTGTGTGTGAATAAATTTGCAGACCAAGGATTCAAGCCAGACAGCAGAGAATCAGTTTTAACGGTTTATTTAAGGAGTATGGGCCAGCGACGGCAGCACGCGTCAGCCACAGGAACCGGTTCATCTGGAGGGAGACAAAGTGTTAAGTTCCAGCCCTGAATGTGAGAATGTTTAATCAGATTTAGTAGAATGACTGACCCTCAGGGTGGTAGGGAGGAAAGCCTAGAGTAAGGGTCGGAACCAGATAACCAGAAGGCTGCAGGGAATCCAAAACGTGATCCGATAACAGAGCCGTGGGGGAAGAGCAGAGGTCAGTGCTGGGGAGGCAGAAGGCTTAGAGGTGTCCAATCCAAAATCCAGAATCAGAGTCTTTGTCGGGCGACGGTTGGAACCAGGGGGTCAGATGGCTGTGAAAACTCCAAGGCAGAATCCAGATACATGGTCAGGGGACAGAAAAGGGTCAGGGTCAGCAGGCAAAAACAGATCTGACAGGGGCTCAGTCAAAATCAAAATCTCAGGGGCAATCCAGTAGTAACAGGCAGGCAGAACAGGAACAAAGCTGGATAGGCTCACCATGAGAATGACAACAATCTGGCACCAGCGTCTGGTCTGAGCTAGGCTTATAAAGGCAGAAGCACAGGTCGAGATAATGAGTGTTGAGCGTTGATGAGGAGCAGAGAAACAGAGCAGATGTCGATGATTAAGTAATCAGACCAGAGCTGGTGACCAAAATCATGATACTTGCACCTTTTCAGCATCTTAAACAACAGTAAAGGCAAATTTAATGGTTATAGTTTTTAGGGTTGTACTAAAATGAACCTTATAAACGAGGAGAAAAAACAGATGGATGCATAAACAGCGCTATGCGAAAGTTTAGAGATGTCTGTCAAATGATGAACTGAATGCCAACAGGTAAAGGTGATCACTCTTCATAATTTTTTCATAATTAAGGTCCATCTTCCAGATCCCTAAGTGGTAAAAAATACTAAAGCTATTAAAATCAATATTCTACAAGAAAGTATGATCAGTTAGATAAATGAAGTTCCTCATTACTGAGCTTAAAAGCTTAAAACTGCAAAACTACTGCTCTGCTGTGAGGTGTTTTCAGCACCCTCCCTTTTAAAGTAGAGCAATTGTTCCCTTGCAGACGGAAGGCTGCTGTGGTTGATGGGAAGCATCGTGATTGGAAGGTCAATAGACCCTGAAACAAGCTTACACAAGAACTGGAATGGATTACAGGGTCAATATCACATCATCACAGCTATTATTTGAAAGTGATGAACATTCATTATGCATTTGCATGACTGAAGGCAATAATGAGTTCAAAGTGCCTCCCTTAAAAAAAAGCTATAATTTGATTAAGCATAAGCTGCGCTATGCATAAAACTATTTATCTCCATTACACCAAAAAGTTATTATGGTTGGTTTGTGCCACAAGGAGAAACAACTGTAAGTTATTAACTGAATTTTAAAACATAAAGATATGTCTTCATTAGAGTGTCTGTTGATGTTTTTGGTTGTTTGAGGAATCGAGATTTTCAGAGGCGAACATTTCTTTGAGGATATGAAAAGCGTGTGTGTGCTTGTTCTCAGATTTGATACTGTGATCACATGCTGATCTGCAGTTTTGGCCCTGCTGCTATAATGATGCTGAGCTGTTGGGTTTTCCAGACCCTTTTCTAAACAGCTTCCCAAGGAGCTTAAAGCAACACTGATAAGAAAAAAGATAACACAAAAAAAACCATAAACCTTTTTCTAAAAGAAACTGGTAGTAACTGCATTTTTAAAAAACAAAAGACACATTTCAGGTTACACTGTTTCTTTTTAATTTACCGAACAGGCAAATTGAAGGGATTAGTCTTGACATAGAAGAAATTATAATACTGAAACATTTCTGTGTTGGTTTTATTATGTGCTCTGCGATTTTATTGAGGAAAACGATCTATTTACACCTTTATTTTTAGATTCCTGGCAGATTATACAAATTTGTATTTTGCTTGTTATGTTACTTAAAAAGTTGTTGTGACTCTAATAAGCTTCCAAGACCGTTTAGGGGAGATTTGTTTCCAATGCATCACATATCCTCTTCTGCAGCTGACAGAAGAAAGAAGACATTTTTCCTCATATTTATTCTTTGTTTCAGGCCAGGTCCACTCCAGACATTTGCTGATATCTAAAGTTTAGTCCTCAGCTGACTCACTTTTTTTCTATTTTGAAAAGTGACTGATAGAAATAGAGATTTGTGTTGCATTGTATGTGCAATCTAGGGAAACAGCTGACTCACTTAACAAATAGAGTTGACAAAAAGTATGTCTTTAACAGGAATTTATCATAGGGTGCAGTAACAGAATAAAAACAAAATATAATTTAACGTGGATTAATCCACCCTTTTTAAATACACACAAATTAAGAACTTTAAAAAAGAATCGGTTAATTCATTTTTTTATTAGCTTTTGTTAGAGCAACAAAAGCTTAATTAATCTTAAAGTGTTTTACATACATTTACCAAGGGAACCCTTAGAAGTAAAATAAGTTGGATTTGTTTTAAATTAAATTAGAAAATTTTATTTAAATAATAAAATTGAATAAATACATTAATTTTACTTCGTATGAATATGTGCAGAATGTTGCTTGCCCTCCTCTTGTTGGAAAGAAGTCCTTGAATAAGAAAATCGGTTGTTAACACAGAAGCATTCTGCAGCTCTAAGGTCTGTCTGTATGATACAGGACTTCAAACACATGGAAGTCACCCGTACAACATGCGCTAATGCACCCACATACCATCCTAGATGGTGGCTTTAAACAGGACACTGACAACAGACTGGATGTTCTGCCTGCCTGCAGGAGGATTCAGTTACTAAGGTTACTGAAAGAATTTCAAAGTTTGACTGAAAAGATTCCAAAAGCATTTTTTTCTTTCAAGGAAATTTGGTATTCATGTTGACTTTTGTGTCATTAGTGCAAAATCTCTTTAATGGATTTTTAAATAGTATCTTTATTATCAGATGTAATTATTTTCTAAAGGCACCTAAATATGTTTTTACTTGTTAAATTCCAAAAATAGGAACCATCAATTTATATGTATGCATTTTTAGATTTGGAAATAGTCAGATGTAACTCTGAAAGTTTCAAGATCAGAATTTGGATTGACAGGCGATGTGGGGGTAAGAGGATGAATAGGAGGATATAGCTGAATGCACAAAATTGATAAACTGGATGGATGGAAGCAGGAAGGGAAAGAGGTAGAGACAGGAGAGCTTGGGACTTTGACTTGATTTAAATCAAACTTAAGTTACAGATCAGATTTGAGGACTTGAACAATGACTTGGATATATTTAAAAAGGCTTGACCTGACTTTGACTTGAGAACTAATGATTTGTGACTTAAGCCTCTCATAAAAGTAAAAAAAAAACACCATGGAAAATAATGATAAAAATAAACTATTGGCCTGGATTGTCTGCTTCTCACTTTATTATTGTTTCAGGGAGTGGGGGAGCCAGAAAACTTTCATAAAGTTGGTAAGGCAGGGACCAATGTGAAATAAGAGGTGGCCACTTAACTTATAATCACATATACAAATAGGAAAACAACAACCAAAACATACTAATATTCAAATAAATCACTGAGGATAAACCAGATTTTTATGAAGCCTTTACAAAGAAATCTCCACCACTTCTATACATTATCTAGTGCATAGGTGGAAAGAGTGCAAAAAAAAAACAAAAATTCACTCAAAATGAAGTGTACTTAAAAGTAGAAATTTCCCATAAATACATTTTTCCTGAAGTAACATTGCATAATTTAAATTGAATTATTAAAGAGGAATTGTAAATTGTATTTATTTATCCATTATTAAATAATACAAATCCTACTTTTGATTGGCGATTTAAAAACAACAAATCATAAATCTGATGACGAATACCTCTCCTAATCGCACTTTTTAACACGTGGCTGTCTGTCTGTCTAACAAGTCTTTCTCAGGTATCAGTCTTAAACTATTTTTATTGCTTAAAAGTTGCAATACATAAGCAGCAAATTAAGATTCTGAAAAAAATGTTGCACCAACAATGTTTTATATGGTAAAATGCTAAATGTCCTGTACTTGTAAAGCACTGTATTATCTTTCTATATTTCTATGATATTTAACAGCCCATTCATAAACACATTTACTGGTTGACTCGGGTTAGATTTTTATTTTTGTTACAAAAAATTTAAATCACAAATTAGATACACAAATCTTATCCCCTTGTGTCTAACAAGTACTTAAATAAATTTAACGTTTAGAAACACCCACTTCAAATGATTGAGAAACAAACTCATTCTCATGTCTAGTTTTGCCACTGAAGACCTAAAAATGCTTTCCAGCTGTAAGGGAATGTTGATTGCAGTAGCTGCAGTGATGAACTGTGTTTGTCATCAGTGGCATTTTCTGAGATTACAGGTTTTCCTTGTTAGGACCAAACTTTGCTACCACAGAAAGAAGAGCTCTCCTCATTAGAAGGAACCACAATTGTGTTTCTATTTGGCACAAACACACCCCACACAGAAAAGCACAGACACGCTGCGGATGACAGCAGAGTATTAAAGCCATGGCTCAGAGGTTAAATCCCTGTGATGTTTCTGTGGGAAACAATCAGCTGTACAATAGAGCCATGACTCATCCCCTAAAAAAGACTGAAGGCATACAGTATTTACACTTTAAACCTGTGTATTGGGATTTTATACAGCTTAATATCTATACTTTCTTTGTATTCAGCAGCAGAAGGAAACTAATTACTTCTTGTTAGCCTCAGCATACATTTATAATCTTTTTATTTTTTATTTTTATATTAGAACATTTTCTGATATGGGACCTCTTCAACATAAAATGAAATTTGGTCATCAAATATTGTATATGCAAGAATTTATCAGCTTAGTTCAGTACTGATTATATTTGGATTCAATTATTTTTAACATTCATTTGTAGTACCTCTGTTGTAATGGTTCACTTGTGCTACCTGTTTAATTAAGTACTGGGATACTGGGGCGTGTGCAATCATTTGCTTTATAATGTAAACCCTTTATAGTTTCTGAGTTCATTCAATAATAGAAGGGGCTTCTATTTTCATCCATTTTATGCTTTAATTTTTCCATAAATTTCATATTAGGTTCTTATATGCATAATGACATCATCAGCTGTGCGTTAAATTACTTTATTTCTATTTTTCAATAATATACTTTCAATAATGACATTTTTTTTTTCACCAAAATTATACGGTGCTGTTCTATACCATTAGAGATTCCCCTTACTACCTCTCTTTATTTAGGATTCAGAATTTAAATCTTCTGATGAGTTAAATACCAAATGTTATTTATTATATAAATTGTTCCTGACGTTTACTAAACGACTCACATTTTTTTCAGTAAATGAAATTTCATTATATTAAGGCTTGAAACCTTAAACGTTTCTATCCTGATATGTTTGGGATAAAGTGATAACATTTTTAATTCTTGCCAAAATATTCTTAATGATGAGTTTGTATTAAGATTTTAACTTCACTGACTGTCATACAAAGTCAGGTAGCAAAAAATATGATCCAACCACATAGATCTTACATCTAATTGACTGATCTGCCTATAGCACAACAACCCAGGAGATCAGTTCACAGGCACTGAGTGTGGCTGCCTTGCTGCTATTTGGGGCTTTTAGTCACTATCCAGTTCATTGACCGGGCTTTTGCTCAGCAGCCAATCACAAGACAGCAAGTGGGGTACTGAAGCCTGTTTTAGCCCGCAATCAACACCCCACAGATGCTGTCACGGTTGAGCACAGTCCACTAACAGTCAGCACCGGATAAAGTGAACTGATGCCGTATTGCTCTGCACTACACTGCTCATATATGTTTGTTTTTTTTTAACCCAGACAGCTGGTAGGTACATGCTAAAAAAGTGAACAGGATTTCTTTCTCCCCTTCTGATCCATAACACTCTTTGCTTATAGTAAGGAAATGCAAGAACACATATCGTCACTTCATGCTCCCCAAACATGTATTTTTTAATAGCCTGACTCGCTGTTTTAGATTTGCACAGACCAGCAGTCAAAGCATGCCTCTGAACATGTTGGTGGGAGAGAAGCTCATAAGCCTTGCAGAGCACAATCATTTTTGTTGACGGTAGGATAGAGATGGATGCTGTTAGTATCTACTGAATTTCACTGAGCACTGGGGTGTGAAATCTTTAAGGTGACAGATCTGTCTGCTTTACACCAAGGCAACCCTGTGCAGCACAAGCGATGTGTGAAACTGTAAGAATATGCTTCAGCAATAAAAAATGTACCACCTCTTTTCTATCAGTATTCATACTTCTTTTAAATCAAATTCAAACATAAGGTTGATCCTGGCTGGACATCTAACAGGCCAGACACTTACCTGTGAGCATATTCCAACATGTTTTATCATTCTTTCATTCAAAATAATACAAAAAAGTGTATTTTAATCTTAATTGTAAAGAATTGGCAAAGATTCTGCAGTTTGAACTTTGACTGGAGTCAAAAAAAGAGGCTGGTATGTCTCTAGGCACGTATAGGGTCATTTTCCTCTCTCAATCATTTTGTATGTTGGCCAAAAGAATGTAATTTTGTTTTTATTTAGCTATTTTTATTTGACACGTTTCCTCCCTCCACACATGACCTTTAGCACTTTAAACACATAAATTCTTCCAATTTTTGAATAATAGATGCTTACTTCTGCTCCTCTATAAAGGCCAGTTTTTTGGGCTATAGGTTTTTATCGTGAAAGAAAATACAACTTGAGCTGTGGATCTATATTCTTCAAACTAACCACAAGCCTTTAGGCTGTTTCACTATTAGCTTTATTGTGTCTTAAAGTTTATGTGGAAAGGTTAGGGAATTTTTGTTGGATAGAGTTGAAGTAAAATTGGGAAATTTCTTTTTAATCTGCTACCTTAAACTTCTCTGCTTCATCACATACCTGTCCAGCTGTGTTCCTTGGTCGTCTTGATGCTTATCACAGCACAGCTGTGCTCATATAGAAGTTTCAATTACACACACGTACAATGTGCAACCTGTTAGATGACTTCTTTTTAGGGGTGACAGAGACAAGTTGGGTGATCTGTCAATGCTATGCTCTAATTTATGCATTTTTCCACGTATAATTTCTAATAAAATACTTCACTGTTGGCTTTCTGAACATTAAATAATATGGTAAAGTTCAGGTTGCACAAATTCACTGTTAATGACAAAAGTATATTCCTGTGGAGTAAATGTATCCATTTTGATCTGAATCTATACCAATGAGGTATTATATGGACAAAAAAAGTTTTAGTTTTAGTTTTTTGTGGGTCAAGGTTTACCTAAAAACCCAATTCAATTCAAAATCAGTTCAGGTTATTTTCATAGCCTTAGTTCAAAACACATTATCTCAAGGCAGTCATTCTAATAATAATTCTAATAATGTTAATAATAACTCCATTAACCTGTTAGATCAGACATTTCATATCCAAAAAGCCATACTGCCCTGAGTCCGACTAAGAAAAAGATACTTAGATGGGGATAATGTTATAAGACTTTAATAAAATACAATTGATTGTCTTTTTAAAATATCTGCCATCTGAAATCTGTTGTCATCTGAAACAACCGTTTGTTTGTATTCTTAGCTTTAAAAAAATAAGGAAAAGCATAGAAGAATTCATAAAAAGTAAAATTACTTCTAAACGGTATTATTTGATTAAAAAAATTATAATAAAACACATCATTTCCAAGCTAATTAAAAGAAGTGTCTCTGAAAAAAATTTATTTTCTTTCAAAGTCATTCTAATGTTAAAATTGAATTCAAACACTCTTTATAAAAATGATTAAAGCTTCTAAGACTGATATTTGTTATTATACTATATTAGTTAGTTCTTTGTATCATTTTTAGCCATTAAGAGCCATTTTAAAGGATCCAAAGAGCCACAGTTTGCAGACCCCTGTGCTCGATCTTGTAATTGATATACTGTACAATATAATGTTTTAAGGCAGATAAATAATAAAAAATTTTTAGCAAAACTATTCATAATTCAATTTTTTATACTGTTGCAGAATTATTCATGAACATATCCACCTAAATACCTTTTAGGTGCTATGTTTCACTCCTTCTGTTTTTCCTGAGGTCTATTAAAAGAATAATTACAAAAGGGTACCACACTTTTATTTAATTCAAATAAGTGCAATTTGAAAATACTTACCAAAGGGGAAATAAAATAAACAGAAAAATACAGTTATAAATTTGACAAAATGTATATTTTTCATGCTGGCTTGTTCTGGAATTTAAGATAGTTGAGATTTTGCTTTGTTTGTTGACTTTTATAACACCCTAATATGTAAAATCACAACAAAACAATGTTCACTGGAGGGTCAGGTTGATTATTTTATTATGATTTTATAAAATGAAAATATGCTGTGCCATTTAAATAGACTTCTATTAATGCATTTAGTGACTAGATGCTAAAGAGCAGAAAATATTAGTTAATTGAAATTGATTTAATTGATTGCCTTTAATTCTATTGTATGTTTTGTGTGGGAATGCACAGTTCATTCAAATCATATTTGCATTTTTTGAAATAAAAGTTTGGAACTTTGAGTACTAGCTTACATTTGTGTCTTTGCTTATGTTTCCTTTGCCATATATGAGTCATTGTTTTAGATAGTATTAGTTTCCTAAGCATCAGTATAAGAATTCCTGGTGTAACCTGTGACAGTTAATCTTTCAAAGCTGTCAGACAGAAGGGGCCTTTGTCAGACATGACACAACAATCAAGGAAACAGGGGAAAAGTGAGACAAGATGAAGGGCATTTTAATGAATGTTGGCTGATTCCCTTTAACTTTGTATTAAAGCACAGGTGGGCAGTGAAGTATGGCAGCATATTGGCCGGTGGCTCCTTCGTCACCACATTGACAAGGCAAGTAATTTCTGACGCTCCTGGGGAGCTGGCAGCCAGGTGAACCCTGGGGCAGAGCACGACAGATGTTTTGACAGAAGGAGGGAGGATGTGAAAGGCTGCATGAATCAAAGTCTGACTTATACAGAGAGAGAGAGAAAAAAACATAACTAATTAATAAGGTTCTTTTTCAAAGAGTCATTCGAATAAAAAAATCTCATTTTTGCACTTTTTTTACAGTCATATCCAAAAATGAGAAAAAGATATCTTATTAAAACTACTATATGTCTTCCAAAAATTGAACAACTGTGAACATTTCTGTTCTTTTAGGTTGATCAGTCCTTAATCACAGACCTGGAAAGGTGCAACGAAATGTTGTTTCTTGTTTATTGGCTGATAAAACATTTTGACAGACTGCACCATTAAATCCTATAGAATAATTAGTATAGATTTAACTTTGTTGATTTTAATTCATTTTTCTAAACATTCACTTTAAAATTAATGGATTAAGTTTAATTCCAAACATATTTAAGCATGAACTACAAAAGTTATTGAAATTCAAACACTTCTTTTCAGGATATTTTGACAAGAAATAAGTAAATGATTCATTTAAGTAAGTAGGTTGTCACTAGACGATAAAGATGGAGATTTTTTTCTGTTCTTTAAAGTGGTTGGTTGACAATATTTTGACTGCTTAATCAAACCTGAATTATCTTTCTGAAAATAGATTTAAAACTCTAAAAGTTCAGATGAGAAAAGAACAAACTATTAAACAAAGTGATGCCCCCATTAGTTCTTGTGAAAATTTTCCAGTAAACTTTATCCATTCACTTAGTTAAAACGTATACATTATACAACCCATAAAGAAAGATGCTGTTCTGTAAAAAATATTTTCTATGTTTGTAATTTTTATTTAAAATATAAAGTGAAGTTAATAACCAGGAATAATACAGTTAAATAGAAAAAGCCCTCTTTTTTAATTATTAAAGTAAAAAGCTGTCCACACCAATCTGGCTCTTTATGAAAACACGTTTTTCCTATTGGTACAGTGTGACTTTATTGTCGTTAACTATTTTTTTGGTACAATTAAATTTGCAACACCCAAGCTTAATTATAATCTGGCCACTCTACTAACCTACAACAAGAGCCATCATTCACAAATGGAACAGGGGGAACTTTCCTAGGAGGGACTGCTCTCCACCCAGTTGCCTCAATCACAGACAGTGATTAAAACTATTTAATTAGGGAGAGGCTGGACATTATTTTCATCCATGTCTGATTTCCAAGGGGGAAATGACTTTTGTCGAAAAGGTTTTTTGATCATCCTCAGTTTTGTGAAATATATTTAGTAGACTTTCAAGACCTTTAAGTAAAATGTGCATCCTGATGTAAATCAGTTATTTGAGAAAAACAAAACTCTCTAACATCCCACCTAGGAATTTCTCAAAAGAAAACCAACCAAAACAAAATCATTAAAGTCCAGTCTTAAATCGAATAGAGACGCCGAAGCATAAAATGCTTCCTTCAACTGACAAAAAAAATCTACTAGGTAAAATTCCTCTAGCGATGTTAAGTATCACAATTGCTTGAAATCAGTAGTTTCACCAATAATTGATGCAGATATGTAGTGCCAGGTTTTTTAATTGGAAACTTGTCTTTTACATTTATCCAGGTAATTTTATTTGGTATTACAATTTTTATCTTGATTTTAAACTTTTCTTTTGACCAAAATATTAAAAACAGAGTAATTCTGTTAGATATAGGGTGATATTGATTTATAAGCCATATTGTTTTCTGCTGTACACAACTAAAAAAGAGCAAGAGTAACAGTTCACTGAAACATATTTTAAATTTAATTCTACTGAAATTTGTAGGTTATAAAAAAATATATAAATATGTTAAAATAAAAGACTATAAAAGATTGCTTTTACAAACTAGAATACTTGATTTAAAAAATTATTACCATGAACAATGAAAGATTTAGTTTTAATCACCCTCCAAAACTCATTTTTATATTCTAGATTCTGTCTAAACAAAAAAGCCCAATGTCAAACATTAAGCTTGAATCTAATACATTTTTTTAAATAGTATCCAGATATTATTAATTGGAATATGGATATATTTTCACCCTTTTAGTTCACAACTACATAAATGAATGTCCTTCTGTTCAATAAAGCTAAGAAACTAAGATAATGTATCTGGAACTGAACTGTCAGTCTCAAAGTAAGATGTAACAGAAATGACTTCAGTTAAAAGGAAAATTGTTTTAATCACAGAAGGAATTAATTCAGACTTTCATAATTTCTGCCAGCTTTTACATTTTTTTTTTGTCCAGGAAATATATTGAACAGGGTATACTGACTAATGAGTGACAAATAGAGCAAAACATTCAACGTTTATTTGTTTTCCCAGCGCGTTTCAAAGCAGTGAATACAAAACGTTGCTTCTCAGTAATTAGAGATAAGCTTTACAACTATGAAATAACATCAGTGCGTCATTGGACACTTGGGTAAAGAGGTTCTCAGTGCACTTTACCTCTTTGAGACTGTTGGCATTAAAAAAGGCCACATGAATAAAGGGGAGCAGCTGTGCACCTTAGCCCAGGGTCCTCTTACATTGTGGTGGGCACTTCTTTCGTTTTTTAGAAAGTGTTCAAACAATAAAACAGGGCATTATATCGCGGCTGTTTATCGTCTCGCCCTCTTCATCTGATTCCAGCACCAAAACTGTTAATGTTCTCACCCATCAGTAATTTCCAACAATCACCGCCTCCACTTCTTTAGATGGTCTTCTGTCCGTCACCAGAAAGTTTATCATCCCCTCGGACTTAATAAGGAGGTTGCAGCCCAGGAAGAAGATGCCAAACACCACGGTGAGGGACAGGACGCACATGACGGCTATCTGGACCACTCTCATGATGAAGAGGCTTCTCTCATCCGGAGCTGCAGCCACAAAGCCATTATCAGTCACCACGGAGGAGAAGTTGCAGCAGAAAAACTCCTCCGTCTTGTTGAAGAGTCCGTCCGTCTGGTTGAACCCGGTGTTGTTCATTTTTACTTTGGCATGAAAAATAAATCAAACTTCTCCAATTAATCAAAAAGGTGCTGCACGAGGGAGAGGTGCAATCCCACAGCAATTATCATCAAGTGAGAAATGCAAATGAGGAGGAAAAGAAGCGGAGCTTGAGAAGTTCCTCTGGATGAATTGGTCTTCTGGAGTTTAGAAAGCTGCTTTGGAATCGCATTACTGAAGATCTGATGCTTTGCGTTCCCAGTTTCAGAGCGGAATGAATCCACGCAGCCTGTGGTCAAATAGCCAGGCTTATGCACTTGGTGAAGGTGGAAACAGCTTGAGCGCCACCACGCGGACAGACAGGAAGTTGGATCTGTAGGAGTACAGTCCGGGTGGTGAGATAGGATGCCAGGGACAGTTTGCGCAGGGGCCCCGGGTGAGTGTGCGTGATTGGTAAATGTTGCAGCCTGCTGTGTTTGGGAGTTTGCATGTGACTCATCTTGTAGCTGAACACCAACAGATCTCCTGCTGACTTTGCGTCAAATCCAGAAAAGATCAGCTTTCATTTGTACAATATAGGCGACGTGATTATTTTCATACTTAAAAGTGATGGATTCCTTAAAGATTTCTTCAGTTGTTGTCCCTTTATGAAATATTTCGGATCGTAAAACATAATTTTATATCAGAAGATAATAATCTGGGGAAATATGAAAAGTTTGTTATTGATAAGGAATAGTACAATTTTCTGACTTAAAACATTTTTTATCCAAACAATTGGATAGATAGATATTTAAGTGACCCAGCAGAAACATAAATGGAAGAAATGTTACATATACAGGCAGAGGCGGTTCTAGACCAACTTTACTTAAGGGAGGGCCAGGGTGGGGCCAGGGTGTGTTCATGGGATCACAGAAAAACATAAAACAAAACAAAATAGTATAAGTTTTAATCAACAAAATATTAAGAGAGCTGCAGAACCAAACCTACTTGTGACTCTTTTCTGAATGAAGTGAAATTTTTCATGTAATTTAGTTGTATTTAATTTTTATGTTGTTCCAATTATTAATTTGAAAATGTTAATTCTAAAATTCATTTACTAAAGACATTGTAGTCCTTTGGAGTATTAGGTCTATATACATTCATAATTCAGGAATATTGCAATTTTTTTTTGACTTATTTTAAATGAAAATGTCCAGTTTTAATCAAATTATAATTAGAACTTAAATAAAATGAAAAAATAATACATCTGATAAATGTTGTTTTAATGATGTTAAAAAGTCATTTTAATATTTTAATATGCTAAAAAACCTTTAACAGATGAAAACGTTGACCCTATCTTAATATGACGGAAGCTATAACCTTAACTTTTAAATCATAGCTAACACAGAAGTATAAAGAAAAAGAGCAATGACGATTGTGAAGTCTAGCAGCAGCTGGGAGGAAATGATCTGCAATAATAGCAGCAGTCTTCCACTAAAGGAGCTATTCTGCTCTACAACAGCTTATGGGAAACGTTTTGGTGTAAGAGACAATGTCCAACACTCAGTATTTTTGCCAAAGGTCTTCTGACTCCCTCCATCTTGTATACCGAGGGTCGTAATTTCTGGCGGTTTGGTACCAGAATAGTTTATTGTCTGGTTGCTGTTTTACAGGATTGGATATGATACATTTCTTGTAATCTATATGTCATCTGAAAGATTATAAGGCTTTAATTTACAGAAGTAAACCTCTGTGATGTCTCAGTGTTATTTCTTATTTTGGAAAAAACAAACCAAACACATGGCACTGCAGTGTCATGGTGGGTTTAATGCTTTTCACCCACATGCAGAACACCAAGACAGGAGAGCGAGATAGGTTAAAGAAAGTTTATTTGACAACAGCGAACCACAAGGAATGTAATGAAAGCCAGAACCAGGTTAACCGGCAAGGACTGGAAACGACTGTCTCTGAGGTGGGAGAGCAGAGTGGTGAGTTCAGGAGCAGTTGGGAAATTGAGGCGCTGAAGCGAATATAGTAAATTCTTACTTCTGGGTGGTTGGATCAGAGTCTTAGAGGATTACTGGGTAGGTCCGGGGTCCAAGTTTCCTTTGTGGGTCCAGGAGCAATGGAGGAGTGTGGCAGGGAACGGACAGGTCGGCACAGGTTCAGCGGAGACACAAAGGAGTGAGACGACTGCCAGTCATAGGAACCAGGAGATACTTGCGGACAAAGGAGAGGTGAGACTAGGAGCTTTGGCAACCAATGGGTAATTTCCACGGCATCACGAGGGAGGCACAGAAACAGGAAAACTGCCAGGGTCTGACCAGTAGATTCGGGATTACCAAGGAAACGCCTTAACTGGCAAACACTCGGCACCGAGGACTGGTGGCTTACTTCTAAAGTACACCAGCTGATGAGGGTTGATGGAGTACAGCTGTGCAGCTGGAATCACCACCGCACTCTATCCAGGACCTGGCCCCATCCAGTGGTGGAAAAGGGACAAGGCGCACAGGAAAAACTCCACAAAAGAAAACAGAGGCCCCCGGAACATGACACACAGTTGTTATATTGATATATAGGGTAGAAGAAATATTTAGAAAATCAATACACAAATTGAGAAGCTGTTCATAAATTGAAAACTAGTTTAGAAGCAGTACAACATTTTATGGAGGAGGGGAAAACTGCATGTCGAGTTCCTATTTAGTAACAATATATAATTATATAATAATAGCAAATAATAACAACTTCTTAAGATAATACTATTATATTTTCATTGTAAATAGTTATATCATTCAAACCTAAACTTAAATACCACAGGAAAAGATTGTGGAAAATATATTTTTTTAATAAAAGGTATGTATAAATCTATTCACTGTTAGTTACACTAAGGAATAGTTAATATTTTATAAATTGTTTTGCTTTGTACGGAGACATAAGTAAAATTAAATGGAATAGAATGAACCCAATTATTTATCTAAGTAATTAGATTAAAATAGAAATTTAATGTTTAAACTTTACTTTAGTTGTGACATTTAAAAGACCTATTGGGATTTAATTAACCTTATTAAACCATAATTTGTGTTCATCAAAATATTCCCAATTAAATGTAAAATATTAGAGCAGTTTTATTTATTTTATTGAATACTTTAGTTGATCAGTGATAAATGATTTCAGTAAGCATATAATTTCCTGCTGGAAGCTAAATGCCCAGCGTCACATGAACACTGAAGGTTTCAGTGTTTAAAGCAGTAAATGTGACAACAATGTTAAAAAAGCAGGATGAATCACCCAATTTTATTTACATATAAATTTGAAGTTAGTATTTTCGTTCCACAGTTATGAGAAATCAAATATGACATGGGATCCTTTAGCAATTTTGTTAGAAGGTATTTCATAACTAAAGTGAGAAATTAGTAAACAGGTTGTCTACAGGAGATGTTGAAGATGCAATTTTATCACATTTGATTCACAAATGCATATAGATAATACAAACCAAGCTGTGTGTTGTGATCAGCATTAGCAGCATCTGCAGGATTTCAAAATTTTAAAAGGGACACTGAAGAAAAAAAACTGATAACTCCACTTTATGTTTATTTGAGTCAATAACATCACAAGAGGCACAAGGATTAAGCAGATCAGCTGGCATTAGTAAACGTTACATTGGATGAGCAGCTTTTGACAGATTGTGTTGTAAATCCTCATGTGTTTGAGTTGCATTTGAGGAGAAAGGGTTGCAGCTTTACATGTTTCAGCTAGAGTCTGACTTAAATGATTCCCACAACATGATGGAATCAATGACAATAAAGTGATCAGAATATAAATTACATATTTAGCTGTTTCATATGTTCCTGTATGTTTTTTTATTTGGTTTTCAAGCATCTTCATGTTATGAAAAAGGATACTTTATGTTTTGATTGCATCACCTTTCATACAAGTTTACCTGTAGAGAATAAACCACCATGGTTTTATGACAGCTTTACTCAAAATAATTGCTAAGAATCTTGTTTCATGAGTCTGGCTACACAAGTATTTTGGGCAGATTTTCCTAGAATCCATTCAGTATTTTCATATATAGCTGAAACATTTTCCTATACGAAGTACCATATAACACCTTTAAAAAAGAAATGTAAATATTAATACATACATGGAAAGATGATTAGATATGAAGAAATGTGCAAATGGACAAAATCAAAAGAACTCTGATCATTTACCTTCAGCTTTTTGTGATGTCACCAGAGATAAATGTGGAACCAGTTTGGGGGATGATAGATTTTGGATTATTTGAACAACGGTTTAAAATATAAATAATAATAAAAAAAAAGCATAAACATGGACCATGAAAGATTTTACAGAGATATATTGACCTCCAAAATGTAGCTATTGGAATTTAACTTTCCTTATTTGTTTTTTCAATGCATCTTACTCAATCTGTTTGGCAAAAAAATAAATAAAAATATAAAATAACGTCAAGACGCTATTAGATATTTTTTAAACATATTTTTAGCATAGAAAGAAAGAAAGAATAGGTCAAAGTTTGTCTATTTTCAAACAGAATACACATTTTCATGTGACCTATATTTGTTAGATTTGGTTTGTATGGCCATTGTTTTGTCAACTAATTGTTTAACTACCTGCTTGTATTTAAGTCAATGTGTTCTTACAGGACAAAGAAAGCTGAACAATCTCTTTTCCCCGCTAGATGGCAGCATTAATCAATATGAGTTACCAGTAGCCTACCCAATTTTATTAAGGCCAGAGACAGACTAGGACCAAACATCAAATATTGACTTTTTCTAGAGAGGTTCACAGAAGAGATTTCATATTGTCAGTTTGACATTTTTGAATAACAAGACATTTTTCAAATAGTCATCATTCAAATCTAGCTAGATGTTAACAGAATGATGTCATTCACATCTCTATCACTGCATAGACACTTATCAGTGATTAACTGTATAGATGCTATGTCCATTGTTATTTCTCTGTCCCAAGCTTAGGAACAGAGTTTGATAAAAACTTCAGTCCGGTCTCCTGCTGTGTTTGGTGGACTGGTAATTTGGTTGATCAATTCCTGGCAGGATGCAGAAAGGACATTTTTGGCAGGAGCAGATACGCTTTAGGTCCTATGTGCTAATTGATTCATATTAATTCCCAGGGTAAATATTATGCTTTTCGTAATAAAATGAAATTTAGAGCTAGGGCTGAACTCACAACAGCATCAAGACAGCTTGTTCTCCTTTTAACTGTGTATCCCTTTTGTGTGATGGCCTGTTTTTAAACTGTTTTACCTTATAAAGCACCTTATAAAGCACTTTGAATTGCTGTATACATGAAAAACGCTTTATAAATAAAATGTGATTTCACTTCCTTCATAAAAACGAAACTTTCCAGCTTTTCTCTTTGGACAGTCACCTATGATATCATTGATAAAGATCTGACACACCACCTCGTTGTTACAACTAATCACTTCCAGTCTGCTTCATCATTCTTCTACCATGGAAGGTCTTGGGTAGCGTTATATTAATTTCAGTTTGGAAAAGCTTTTCTCTGCAGATGCAACAGTCACAGGGCAAGTGCATGTCATCCTCAGAGCTACCCAAACATTTGGGTAGAAAATCTCCTTTTTAAAGACAGAGGTGAGTATGGTAAATTAGGTCATGTGTGCTTTAGGATTTCTTGAATGTTTTCCATCTCCGAAGCCCCTCACTATCAGACTGTTTTCCAAAGACAGCTATGACTCAGATATGGAAGGACCAGAGTAAATTTCTCTGTGTTAATCTAGCCCAAGGATCAATAGTTTCTTTTTTTTATGTTTCTGTGAAAAGATGGATGGATTGAAGTAATTATGTCTACTTGATGAAGGTATATGTATGTAAAAAATGCATAACTTCAATATTAAATTGTATGTTTTTGTTATCATGTTCATATCAAAAATCATTATACATTCAAAAAATACCCCAATTAATTATTCTTGGGGGCCATTTAGTTTGGCAAGGTTCCTAAGCAGTCGCTTAGTTTGCTTATGTCTTGGACTGGCTTTGTGTAATGGTGTTGGTTATCTGAAAAACTGATACCACAATGACTGTTTGGCTTTCTAGATTTTTTTCCACCTTGGTAATGATGCTAGAGATAACTAGCTTAACTGTGAGCTATCATCAAAAATACAACTCATTTTAATTCAACTTTAACTGTGCTTCGTTGCACATGCGCATCGTTGGCTAGAGGGCGGCTGCGTCCACTGCTCCTTAGCACAAGATCTGACCTCCAGGATTATGGCGTGATATTTGTGCCACTAGGTTGAAAGGGCAGAGATCTATTTTCTGCATACAAATATCACGAGATAGAGGATCGCCATCCTAATCCCGCCACTACCCAGCCTATAAAACATTGTACAAGGCATTTTAAGGTAATAAACAACAACAGAAAAAAACAATCACTTTGCAAATCCAGCGGGTCGGCTATTATGAAAAAGTTTTGAATTGGAAAAAATGTTTTGAATCGTTTAATATTTATATTAAAATGTTTTTTTTGTTTAGATGTGAACAAACACGGGTTAAATATTCAGCTTAAGTTGTATTCTAATAATGTTCCTTCATTTAATTTCATTTCAAATCGAATTAAATAATTAAACAAACAAAAAAACAAACAAAAAAGCAAAACAGTACAAGTTGCGGCCACCAGACGCCACTGAGGCTCCGCTTCAGAATGTCCCCCGTGATTGGCATTTCTGTCAGCCAATCAGAGAACAGGACCGGGACGCATGCAGGTCGATGTGAGCAGAGCTGAGGTTAGATTGTATGGAGCATTATCTCGGCTGTCTTCTCACAGTTACTATAAACAGCTGCAGAATAGCTCCGTGGATAGTCACCCGAGTAAATGAATAAGAAAATCCTTCCTATCGACCGGCGTGTGACTGCGGCTACCCTGTATCGGCTTAGAAATTACATGCAGGAGTCCAAACAGGTACCATGAGAGGTCTGGCTGGACCAACATCGGCTGACTGCTTTGTGGACTACCCTGGTCTAAGATGGACTGCAGCTTAGACATTATTTCCAGACATTGTTCGCTCCCAGCCTAGATTAGTTACTGGTTTATTTGTTGTGCGTTTGATCATGTTCAACACGTTGCCTGGCAGCGAGGCTGGAGTAGGTCACAGGTTCACTACTCCCATAATTTAGGTAAGCAGAGAGTCTCATCCTTTCCCATCTTATTCAAATCCTGCATTTGATCATTTTTTTTTATCACATTAAATATTGTGGCAATTTATTTCTTCTGATATCATAGCCGTTGTTTATTCATCCAGTTGCCATGTGGTATATTTTTTGTGCAACAAAGAATTATATCCCAGATGTTGCTGTAGCCTACATCATGTCACACCCAGCAACTAATAGGATCGTTGCTAACACAGAAAGTACAGTGCAGGGTTAGTATTTTATAACATTTTACTAAGGGTTTTACAAAGGTCTACACGTTGTTATGTTTGTCAAAATGTACTACAGTGCATGGCCTAATGGGTTTACAGAGATCAGCTCCATAATCACCTTCTGTTCCGGAGAGGATTGTGTAAAGAAAATATTTCTCAGCTCTGTTGCCAATAATGACACCAACCTGCCAAACATGAAACGTAATATTAAATGTGGTTTTGACATACAGTTAGAAATATTTCGTAGTCCACTCATAAACTTGTATTTTAATGCAAGGGTGTCTTATTGGGAT
>JAUZNJ010021992.1:0-17047 GCA_034780135.1 Jordanella pulchra | reverse complement strand
GAGCTAGAGACTCTACCCGACCTGGAACCCGCTAGTCGAAGCAGGACGCTGCAGCCGCCCTCACTCTGCTGCGACCGCTCAGTCCGGATCCCTCTCTGGTGCTACCCTCCCGAATCTATCGGAACCACTCCAGAACAATCTGTAAAGCCATTGGACCCGAACCGGAACCAGAACCGGAACCAGAACCAGAGCCTGACTCATTGTGTTTTCTCATTAATAAACTGTTGAACTTTTCCCTGTAGTCCGTGTGGTGTTCTGCATGTGGGTTAGAGCTCTTAAACCCAACATGACAGCAGTAAACTTATTGTACTGTTCAAACAAACCAAATGGAGCTCTACTAACCTGTGTGTGACTTAGTGCTCAACCCTGCTGAAAGCATCAAGACATTATTAGAATTTAGCCATAAAAGAAGAAGGAGAAATTACACTCAGGTATGGATAATATTGAATATTGTGATTAAGATTTACCCACAGTTTCATTTGTCTCTGCTCTTTTCCCTTCATCATCAAGTTTTCCAAGCTTTCGAGCCTTGATTTATTTTGTTAGCTTTGGGCATAAGGCGCAGTAAGAGCCCATGTGCAACATCCCAAATATTAGTCTTTTCCCAAATAGGTGATGTTGCACGGGCTGACATTGCAATGAAGATTTGTAATTCTGTTATTGAGCAGCTCTTGTTCAAACAATGATCAGTTGGTTGTGAGGGCACTGCCATGAATATATACCCCACATCATCACTCCTCCACAATCATCCTCAACGTTTGAGAAAAGGCAGGTTGAATCCATACTTTGATGTTGCTTTCATCAAACTTTGACATTAAAACATCTGCAACTCTTTCCTGTGCAATTATCATCAATTACTTAAACAGCTATTTTACAGGTTTGGTGAGCTGTGGTTGTTGTAGCCTAGATCAGGTAGCTAGTGGCCATTTGAGCTACAGTTGCCTTTTAGCATCTGAGAGCAGCCTACTAACTCTTCCATCTAATATAAGCATTTTTTTTCTTGACAACTGGATTTATTCAGATCATTGTCGGTAAACCAGAGGTCTAGTGTGTGACAATTTCAGCAGATTTGCAATTTCTGAATTAGTTAGACCTGGTTGTCTAATAACAATAACCTTGCTGCAGTCAAAGTAGTTGTTCTTTCTTGTTTGGGTGCCGAGTTTTTGCTTCAGAAGTCATCTTATGGCATCTAAATGCCTCATTACCTTAAAGTGAAGTCATATGATCCATATTTAGGTTAATCACATCTTATTTCTGATATACTAACAAGAGTCTGAAACAGTTTACTTTTAGCTTGAAGCACATTAATACATTCTTAATAAAACAAAATAGCACTCAATGTTATTTCAAAAAAAAATCTCAGTATCTTGCTGTAAGCTTCATCTTACAGAATTGGATTCTATATCAATTGTTCCAGCTGAGTAGATCCAATATTTAGGTCTCTGGCTTCATTCTTTGCTTTCCTTCAGCTCTCAAATGCATTCTGTTACAAATAAAGTTAGATTTCGCTGGAAACTACTTAATCGGTCAATTAATTGTTTTGCTCTCTCAGTAAGAAAATGGATTATAATGAGGTTATTACTTCCTATATTTGACTACTGTGATATAATTTATGTAAATACTGCATTTACTCATCTCCACCCATTTATTGTTGTATACAACAGTTTGTGTAGGTTTATTCTTCGTTGCCCTTTCAAGGCACACCACTTTCTTTATCAGCATCTGTCTTGGCCCACTCCATCCTACAGATGACTATGTCACTGGTTTTTATTTATACAGTGCTCAAAAAATAAAGGGAACACCTAAACAATATAACTTTGATCAAATCAAGCTTCTGTGAGATTAAAATGTCGACATAGAAGGCAACACTGATTAACAATCAATTTCACATGCTGTTTTGCAAATGGAATATATCTATATATAGATATAGATATAGACAGATATATATAGATATATACATTTTATTGTTCTTTATGTTTCTGATGTATAAGTATGATGCAGGTTACATCTCATGCTCACTAACTACCCATCCTGTTTGATTGAAAAATTAATAGCATTTTTAAGGTGTACAGTAAGTTTTAGTTTCCTTGGTGTAAATGTGTTTGTCGATAAAATCATATTATCCCTATTCTCCCATATATTTCTGTACCTATTGACCTGTGCAGAGCTGCTTTGCATACAAGGTGTTTTCCATGCTAAGCGATTTAATTGCTCAGAACAAATACTCAGGTCTCAGGGCTGTTCTCCAGTTAGAAACAGGTCAAGACCTCCTGTACAGCCCGTGTGTTCTTAATGTTCCAGCAGCAGAGGAACGGGTCATGGTGAGTTCCTGATGAACCAGCACCTGCTTAACATTATTATGGTTAATTCAGCATCTGCTCTGCTGTGCCATGAATGAACAAGGTCTACCTTAGTAACATTTTGTTTTTCAAAAGCACCTCTGCTCAGGTGTTTTCTTTTTAAATAAACCTTGGTTATGTTTACAGATTAACTGGATTCTTGCAATGTCGTACCGTGGTGTAATAAATCGCTCCACCAAAGCTTATTGTTAATCCCCGCTGCGTGAATATGTAAGACACATTTTCTTCCTTCTCACTTTTCCATCACTGTTTCATTTATTTGCAAAGCTCACAACATGACATGATTAAAAATTAGCAAATAACTTGGTGTGGGGATGGTGCCATGGGGACAATATCTAACAGCATTCAGCCCCACAGTTTAACAACACAAACAGCAGGCTCACTGCTTGCCTGCAGGACCCTCTTGGTCTGTTGTTGTAATGCACTCCAGATGCTCCACTCTCTGTCATTCTGCTGGTCCTCTCCCACACAATTATCCATTCAGGAAGAGCTTTTAACAGCAACATTTAAAATACTTGGGATAATGCAGTTAGTGATCCACTGGGGCTGTTTTGTATTTTACTAAACAATTTGACGATGCTATAGGTTGACCCCTGTCAAAGCTTCCTGTCTCTGTGGTCAATCCTTTAGGGCTCCACATTCTCCCAAAGCTGCGGAAACATAAGTTATCTGTTCCTCATGCCTAAAGCAAATGACCTTCTCCCCTAATCATCCCTTTCTCACTCATTTTCTACACATTGAAAACATGTTTTGAACGTAAGTTGACACTCTTTAATGATATAACTTTCTCTATTGGTAGTTGTGTGATAAATACAGTAAATCTTTGTGTTTATTTTTGATTTCTTATGCTACTTTTTAAGACCATCGATTGCAAGGTCGTGTGTGGGCCTCATGCAGGGAGTATTCATACAAAAAAATTTGTTCTTAAATCATTTCTATGAGTGATTTAGGAGAAAATGTCACCTTCACCATTTTTCTCCTATTTCAAATCTTCTCTCAGGTACAAACAAATTTTAAAATGCTTCAGACTTGATATCGGAGTTTTACACATTCAGTCAGCTGTTATCCAAACCTAGTTTTTCACTAAATGACTATATTTGTTCTTCATAGCAGCAATTATTCATTTCATTGGGCTACATTGTTATATACTATTCATCTCTGTAATAAAAAAAATACTTTTTTAATTGCTAATGACAGAAATATTGGTCACTTCACCTGCATCTGGCATGTCAGTATCCAGGGGACACTGGTTTAATTTGTTGTCACTTGGTCAAATGAAAGAACAGTCAGTGAGCTTTATGTAGGATCAAGCTACTATTGGAATAATATTTGAAACAGAAAATGGATGAAAAGTTCATAATCAAGTTCAGCAACATGATTCCTACCTCCCTGTACTCACTCATGCATAGGTAGACTGTATCACGTTCACAAGCATCATTTACGATCATTTATTGAAGTTAAGAATGTTTGTTGTATCTGATGTGACACTAAGAAAGCAAAGTTCATGTGAAGTTCCACTTTTAATCAACATCAATATGCTTGTGCTACAGTATATCTTACCATATGTATGCTGATGACACAAGTTTATATATTTATGTCACCACATGAAAGCCTGCAAATAAATCATTATGATGGTTTGTAAAAGGTATGATAGGTTATCTCAAACTCAAATCCAGTCTGTCGATGTTTGTGATGATATTGTGCTGAACTCACTGGTCAAAGAGCGGATACAGAAAGAGCTGTAAGAAAAACCATTCAGGCTGTTTAAAGTCTGACTCTACAAATGAAAGACTTAGATTTCCTCTTTGGATAAAGCACGGATTACTCTACACTTCCTTTCAGAGAGGATGTGTCACACTTTTAAAGAGGAAGCTGACCCAATAGAACATAACATTGCACTTACTGTATATAAACTTTATTAATATATGTTGTCTGGAAAAAAATAGCAAGTCAGCCCAAGCTAGTTTTCAGTGGGTTTAGTGGTGTCATTTGTAGAAATTACTTTTAATGACATAATAATAGCTCTGATCGCTTATTGCTTGCAGCTGCAAGGGGTTGAACTACAGAGTGTGCAGTTCATGGTTCTGTGGAAAGGGTCACGGAGGAAGTGTTATAACCACACAAAGCTGCTCTCACAAAGTCCAACATAAGAGGTCTGCTATCAGTGGCATGACGAGATGTAAAGCCTTCAGCTCTGGCTGCTGCAGATCATCTGTTTGCTCACTTTCTGATTATTGTTTCCATTGGTTTAGTACAAATATTAGAAGTTAAAGTTCACTACTTTGCTTTTTGGCTTTTCCCAGTAAATATCATTTAGCATTTAGGATAAGAAAAAAACTAGAGAAATTAGTAAGTAATTGGAAAAAAAATCTTATGTTCAAATCTTTACTAAATAATTTACTTTTCAGAAAACCTGATAATGGAAGGGTGTTCAATTTTTAAAGCTGAAACTGTTTCAGGAGTCTTGACGTAGAGAGTAACGAGTTTATCGTAAGAGCAGGCTGTTGTTGCTGTTGTTGTTTCTTGAATTATCTTCATGGAAAAGAACACAGTTCCCTCATGTATTTTACTTGCCAGCCAGATAAAAAAATGTTCTTGTTTTTATCTTCAAAGAAAACAAGGAATCTTGTTGAGGAGTTTGCACGCCAAGGAAGGACATCCTAAAAAAATTGTGCTATTTGGTCATAACTTTGTTGTCTCAACTGTGGTAACCTTACTTTTTTTTTTTTCACTCTTAAATGTATTTTTGTCTTAGTTTAAAACAAGAGCAGACATATGAAGTGAAAGAGAAATTCCTTGTAAAACATTTTGGCTCTTTAAAAAAACAACAACAAAAAACAATCAGACAGTCTTTAGAAAGTAATTGAAATTGCAACATAAACCACAGCCATTTTTCACTCAGGATCAGAGCCACCCTTTACCTTTAGATTACAAAAAGAATCAACCAGTAACTTATGTTTTTTGTTGAACATATTCTTGCATAACACATCAAAACCAAAATATGTCATAGAATTGAATGTAAATGTATTATTCTGTCAGCTCCTTTTGTCTTACTTTAGAAATACCTTTGCAAAATGCAGCAAACACTTTAGGCAGGCATTAAAATGCTTAAATAAATTACCCTTTTAATATGATTACAGTTTGTGAAATTAATCTGTATGGTTGGGTAGGAACAGTAGTTTAATGTAGTGTCCTATAACATCATGATTAAAGTATGAATTCATATAACTCAGTTTGCTCCTCTTTGGTGATTCTAGTGTTTATGATGGATTTTAGTTTCAACGACACACCAAGAAAATAAATTACCATTAAATTTATAGTTTAAAAGCTTTTAAAATAGCTTCAAAAATGCATATTTGCAGTGATAGCACGGCCTCATTTTATCATGCAACCTAGTTTTAGATGATTTGACTATTGTTTATCACCTCTGCTGAAGACTAAAGATAATACAAAATGGAACATTTTAACATAACATATTTACTTAAATTGAATCACTTAAGTACAATCATTTTAGTTTTTAAACATTCTCCCTTCCTTTCTCTCTCTCTCTCTCTCTCTCTTTATATATATGTAAACATTTTTTTGTTTAATTGTCTCAATAGTTTTTGGTTCTTCATTTTACAATGTTGGCAAAGATGACTTCAAACGTATTTTCTTGTGGTAAAGGAACCCAAACAAGGTGCAAAGCATATCGAAGCAGCCCTTCATTTCTCCTGTGGTGTTACTGAAAAACCCCCAGTGGATCTATGTACGTGAAGTATAGCCTCTTGTGGTTTTACAGACAGATTTAACTACAGTATGGCTCGCTGTTGCCGTGGTGATGGACTCCTATTAACATGTTGTCTCCCTAAAGGAGAGGAAGTGTCTCTACCTGCTGTACAACTAAGGAGCGGTTAAATCAGGACACAGATACTGCAGGGTGAGTGAGCTCCTTAAGGGAGACACTTCACAGCTCTACCTGGAATAAATCAGGGATGTGGCATAACTTCAATTGTTGCCAGCAGCATCTGGGTTGCAGAACTGAATTTGAATCTGCACTAAAGTGCATTACTTTTTGTTTATGTACATGCCATTATTTTACAAAGCAATGAGTTGAATGTTAATGGAATTAAATTAGTGCTATTTATTCAAAGGATATAGTTTCAGGTTTATATTAGGTGAGAAACATTATGTTGAGTCTCCTCTTTTTACCAAATTAAATGCTCAGTTCCTGAAAGCATTTACTTAGAGCTCAACCATCCACAGTATTCCTCTTTGCCTGTAAAATCCCATTAAAGGCTAACAATCCTAAAGGATTTTCTTCAGTTAAAAAAAAAAAAGCTCTTTGATCTGTTATTTTTTTCTTTAGCTGTCACATTTTCAGGGGCAGGGGTTCAGTCACTTCAAGTTTCCATCAGCTCCCCCGCTCTGTTTATGTTAGCATGCAATTAAGGCAAGTTGTTCAAGCTGGGCCGGCACTGACGGCCTGATCTCAGAAACACATGGGCTCGTAATACAGCAGCAAGGAGTCATTGAGGGAGATGATGATTTAACCTTTATCTCTTTGTTAAATCAAAGCCACTTAGGCTCTGATGGTGTGTAATTGTAAGAGATAAACGAGTCTTTGTTTCCCACATGAGAATATACACACTGGACACTTTTTTTTTCAATTAAATTTTGCCTTAGTGTTAGTTGTGAAAAAAAACAAAAACAACATTAAGCGTGGAGCCAAATATACTGTAAATGTGATTTTACTAAATCAAGAAGAAGGTCACAAAACATGCCAAAGTATATTTCTCTATTAAAAGATAGAGGGGAATTTGGTACAATTTTGAAATACATTCAAAATGAGTCATTGCTGTTTAAAAAGAAACTGACTTTGACCTGTCTGAGTTAAAGCTCTGGACTTTTTATGCTCTTCTACCATCGAATGTCAGACATCATATGAAAGAAGCACTTTAAACATTACAGTTTTTGCATATTTAAGTGACTTTTTTGTTCTTTTCCCTAAGTGTGCACTGTAGAGTCTTAGTGAGTAATGATTGATATCCATTCTTAAACTTTGAATAATTCATTGCACTCTTCACTCCTTTCATAATCAACACACTTAAATTGTATCAAAAGGAATGAAATTATGGATAATGAAATCTTTATTTTAAAATACATTTTCTTTGTTTTTTATTGATTGATTGGCTTCTAACACTGACGAGACTTATTTGTTGTGACCTTGTATATTTAGTTTAAACAAATTCTTAATATTGTCTAGTTTTACATTATTATTCTATATTTGATTCTTTTACTTTATATTTTATAGCTTTTAATAATGTTAAGCACTTTGTTTTCAGCTGTTTTAAATCGCCTTTCAAACAAAGTTGATGATGATGATGAGGAGGAGGAGGGCGAGGATGATGATTTCAAAAATTTTTTTTGAATGTAACAGCTGTAATGTCTGTCGGTTTTCCTGTGGCTTTTAATTGAAGCTTCTGCTTCCACCTTTTAAGTCCTCACATCAAAAGTAGCCTGTTGATTGGTTTAAAATGCTGATTTAAATATTGTATTCATTTTGTAATAACCAAATCAAATACAGTAGCTCTAACCTACTATTACTATCCTTTTTTTTTGTCTAGATGCAAAGGAAAGGGCAACAAAAAGCTTCTCAGCCAACGGGGTTTACAACTTCACCTCCTTCCTGCTCAGTAGTGAAGATAACATGCTCTACGTCGGGGCCCGGGATATTCTCTTTGCTCTCAACCTCTCTGATATCAGTGCAGCAAAGCTTAAAAGAAGTGTAAGAGACTGCATGCCCCCACGTTTATACTGTAATATCAAGTAGAAAATATAAATAGGTATGTAGTTCTGTAATGTTAAGCAAAGATTTGGTAATAAGGATTAATTAATCATGATTGTGTAAACCAAATATGATATCCCTCAGTCTGTTAACACTACAGCATCAGTATTGAAGTGTTCCCTTTCTTTCCCACTGCAGCTCACATGGAAAACTCCAGAGAGGAAGAGAGAGGAGTGCAGTTTCAAAGGCAAAGATCTTCAGGCAAGTCAATTGCTGGTTTGAAGTGCACGTAGTTTAACCCTCATGGCTCAGAAATTATTTACTGAACTGCAGGGCTGCTCTAACTATTGTTGAATGACATTTGGGAATAGAGTCCAGGATAGGACAGAAACCCAGATATTTCCTGTCATCCTGAAACTTTCCATCTTAAAACAAAGATTTTTTTTTGCTCTTCCTTTTCAAGCACATTGTTTTATCACACTGTTTTTAATCTTTTGACTCTGGAGCATTTATGCAAGAGGTTAAGGGTTTATTTTACTCCTCTGGTTTTTGTCTGAACAAGAAATAAAATATTGCCTATTTATTGTTTGCTTCAGAATAGCTGTAGAATGGATTACTACAACTCCTTTCATTTTTCATACACAGAAAGACTGCTTCAACTACATAAAGATTTTGCTGAAGAAGAACAGCACTCACCTTTATGTATGTGGAACCTACGCCTTCAGTCCAATCTGTGCCTACATTGTAAGTTTCAAGACAGCAATTTTTTTCTGTAAACATGCTTCTGCATTATTTCCTTTCACATATAAACACATAAGCCAACACTAATGTTTGTTTGTCCTGATAAAAGTCGATTACAAAGATGCAGGGACCTGTATAGAATTCATTTATCTGATTTTAGGGGAAGAGTATTTTGAATCTGATGCATCGCACTTCCTTCCTCTCTACTCTTTCAGCAGTCTTTCTGAGCAAGCCGTACAGACCAGTCAAATACAATATACGTACATTATTTTATTAGCTTGTGTGCTGCGGGGATGAAATATTTAATGCACTCAATCAGATTACATAAGAATTGATCTGGTTTTATTCCTTTTCTTCGGATCTTTTAGTGCCTTTTAGATCAAGCCAGAAAAAACAAACACAGTTGACCTGTAGTTCAACTTTGACTGATGCTGACCACCTTTTAAAGCAGAACCTGAGAGTGAAGTTTCTGTCAGGTTACTTACAGCTCTGCCTCTGAAATCACTTTATGACATGTGGTGTGCATTTGTGTTTGTCCCTCAGAGGACAGCAGACTTCTCTTTTGTCAGGAGTGATGCTGGTGAGATTGTTACAGAAGATGGACGCAGCCGCTGCCCGTTCAACCCAGAGTACAAGTCCACGGCCATCATGGCTGGTAGGTCTATACAAACTGAATAGTGCACATTGACTTCATTATCCAACAGAAACCAAATGATAAGTTGTCCTTTGAATTATGACTGGTTGCTTGTAAAAACATTACAAGTGTGCTGGAAATGTAGTTAAAAATGTAAAAGTTATAGTATTTGTTCATCTAAAAATAATGTATAAATTGTTTATACGTAGCAATAGTTTGTTTTTTGGGGTTTTTTTTTTTAGCTTTTTACGGCACTAGTGGCTCGTTTTTCCTGACAGTAGGTTGACAGGAAAGGGGGTATGAGAGAGGGGGAGAGACATGCGGGAAAGGACCACAAGCCCGATTTGAACCTGGGTTGCCCGCACCGAGGACTAAGGCCTCTGTACATGGGTCGTGCGCACTAACCACTGCGCCACCTGCACACCCCATACGTAGCAATAGTTCACTTAAGTCCTACCTTATTTTACCTCAGAAGATATAGTAAGATATGACACATTTCCCTTTAATTTATAGTGTTTGATCTTTGTTTATCACAACTGAATTGTACTGTAATAAAAAAATAAGCAGGGTATTTAAAACCTTGTTTCCTGTTTACAATAATAATATTAATAATAAAAAAAGTAATTATGACAGTAATAATCGAATATGTTACTAAGTGAACCATAAAACCCAAAAAAAAGAGAACAATGAATTCCAAAAAGGGGAAAAGGAGATTTTGCAGCTTTTACCTTAACCTAAAATCCAATTTAGCCTTCGTTTGAAGTCCAATGACAGATGCAGAGATATTCATGTGATTTTCACCTCTGGCAGTTTGTATCTCATTAAATATTTACACACATAAGGAACCATCCATTCATTGTCTATAGCTGTTTATCCTTGCAGGGTTGGGGGGGGGGGGGGGGTGCCTATCTCTGACAGTAATTGGGGAAGAGACAGGCTACAGATTGGACAGGTTGCTAATCCATCACAGGGTGAGACAGTGACACACGACACACAACTATACTCACATAAACTCATACCTGGAGGGAATTTAGCTAAACAACCAGGCCGCCCAGCAGCCTATGTTTTTCTTTTTCCATCATGTTTTATGCATTCACAGTTTAGATTATTTACGGCCTATTTTAAGCACTTAAATGCATAGAGAAAAACATGACTCTTACCTTCTCTCCCCTAAATAGCAGCCTGGTCATTTATTGCATTAATTGCTAGATTGTACTGATCTCAAAAATGCTACATTTGGGTTTGACAAAATCCAGAGATCAAAGTTGGGATTTTAGAGAATCAAATCAACCTTTAGAGCACCTAGTTTTGATTGATACAAGAATCTTATGTCAGTTACTTTTTCGTAATTTATTTGGGACTTTCTAATCAAAAACTGAGTATTGATATTGAGACTAAGGCCATGGAGTATTACAGCTTGATGAGCTGCACAGTTTACTGAATTTATCTAAAAAACAATGGCTGATGCACAATCTTGGCTCTCATATAATTATTCATTCTTTTATGTCTCTAGTTCACGAAGTAATTTTTCACTGTTTAAAGTTTATTTAAAAGAAAAGCACAACTCAGAATATTCTTTAGTGTATAGATTATACTGCTTATTGGAGGTTCAAAGAACACAATGACATTTTTTTAAAAAACATCTGGATCTTTTTTATCTGGTAATTAATCAATTAGGTGTTAATAGTCATCTCCAAGCCTCCAAGCATGCTTTAAAAAATATTAAAAATATATTTTTAACAACTTTACGGCCCATAAAATCTACTTAAACACTTGCAGGAACATCTTTCAATGGATCTTACATCTTACAATAGATGAACACATTTATGCCACAGTGGTTGGTTTTTTTGGTTTTTTACATAAAATTGTAAAACGCCCTTAAGTTATTTCTTGTGTGACACATTTAAAAGAATAATTAAATGAAACTATTAAATGAAATTTCCAAGAATCTTTTCCTGTTTTGAAAGACATTAAAAGCCTTAGAAGTTGCATCAAGCAGTTTTAAGTTGATCTTTAACCTGTTGGATAGAGACAAGTATAGGATTTGTTATAGTAATTTTTTTTTAAGGAAAAGCACAAAGAGTTACAGAATTTATTAAATTATGTATAGAAATTATACATTTGGGTTTAAAGGGTTAATAAACTTCAAAAGTAGGAAGAAGCATAGTAAACTTAGACAAACAAACTCTGGGATTGCCTTTGGATCCTATTAACCCACTATGTGACGCAGAAGCTTTTTTTTTTCCTTTTGGAGAAACATTGTGATCATTCTTGTCTTCTTGCCTGTGTTGCAGATGGGGAGCTGTATGCCGGCACAGTTAGTAATTTCCAAGGAAATGAACCCATCATCTACAAGAGCCTGAGCCAAGGAACTGCTCTGAAAACAGAAAACTCTCTCAACTGGCTTCAAGGTACAGTGGTGTGGATGCAAAGCAATGGTTTTTACTATCACTATCTGCAAGAACGTTTCTATTACAGAATAGATAAATACTCAGCCTTAAACAGAGTACCAGAGATACTGCATGAACAGTCTACAACGTAAAACCATCTCCAGTCCCTGCTGGTTGTGGGTTTCACTCAGCAGTGGGGATGTGCGTTCCCAGATCCCAGTGTGACGGTACTGTTACTTTCCTTTCAGACCCGGCCTTTGTTGGCTCAGCTTACATTCAGCAGAGCCTGCCCAAGGGCAACCTTGTGGGCGATGACGATAAGATTTACTTTTTCTTCAGTGAAGCAGGAAAGGAGTTTGATTTCTTTGACAACACTGTTGTTTCACGCATCGCTCGCGTGTGTAAGGTGAGTGATGCTTCTGGATATTTCCATCTGAAGATGCCTTTATATCTTTAAGCAACATCTAGACCTTCAGTCACTGCAGGATTATGTACAACCAGATGGAGACAAGGGCCTGCTTGTCTCTTTTATGTGTTTGTGCTCAATCTTCCTTTTCTAGATGCACGGTTATTGTCCTCTTATAGCTGCTTTTAGCTTAGATACATCTTGTGTAGCTCCCACCCCTTATGGGTGGTAATGTAAGAAAACATTTCTCCTTCATCTGCCTCCTTTGTTTGAAATGTTTGTTTCCAAATCCCTTCTCCAAATTCCTAAGCAACAAATGTTTGTCTTTAGATCTAGATTCAATATGCAGACACAGCCATTTCAGTCACAGCACTTATTTTTATCCCTTATGAAATGTTGATCTTCAAAAATATTTGATAAGGACCCTACCTTACATGTTTACAAAATTCTATTTTTCATTTACCCTGGGGTGTTGTTTAAAGAAAGTATCTGTCTATTGATATGTGTCAAAGTGTTTTCCTTGCTCATTGTCATAATTTGTAACTCAAAATTTAAGAAAAAAAAAAGAACCAATCCATTATTAGGTTATTGATTTGTTAAAACTGGTGTGGATTTTGCTTGCAGTCAGTCGAACGAGTTTAAGAGTTTTGACTTTAAGAAGCAACTCCGGCCTGAGAAAGTGTTTTTTTTTATCTACAGTGAACAATTGTTTGGATTTCTTATTCTCACTTAGTTTAAAGAAAATAAAATATGTATATTTCTGATTAGCTCACCAATATGATGAAGTTTTAGACATTCCTTGTCTGATCAGGTGATGAGGATTTTGTGCTGTCATTTTTTTCTGGAAGATTTCACTGGTTTGGATAGACTCAGAGTCAAACCAATAGAGAAAAAACAGTGAGAGGTTTGGGTCCTGTTAAGTCAGAATCAAGTCTGGTGAGCTAAACAGCTAGACTGCATAATGTTTCTTTGGTGCATCGTGTGTTCCATTTTTGTAAGGTTTTTCCAAATACTTTTTTTCTCTAACCCTCCTCACTGACCTGCTCAGTGACTTTCTTTAAGAGCATTTTTTGTTTTCCTCCATTTCGCCCCCTGAAAAAAGGCAAAAGCAGCACCACTTGCCTTTTCAAGAGGAAACTTCTTGCAAACAGAACTGTGGCTTAAGTCAGTGCGGGAAACACTGCCATTGATGCAGGCTTGGTTTTTTGTTTTACTTCTCTTTATCAAAACTATTTCTCATTTCAGCTACTGTTGTATTGGAAGTCCCTCTTCTGTTTCTGAGACAGCAGTAAAATCTCAATGTAAATTATAATAATTTATGAAATAATATAGATAATTTTCTAACTGTTCATTTCTTTTACATTTGTCCCAGTAGTTGTAATGTTATCAAATTAGATTTAGAACCTTTGCTTTGTTTTATTTTGTTCTTTTTTTTTTGTTTTAATTTTTTTATGAGTGAACAATTAGGAAATTGTTCTCTATTCAATAATTGAAAATCCAACTCTATTGGATGTTATCACTGTCACTGATAAAACAAATTCGTAACTTGGAGGAATGTGCAGTGAAATCACACAAGTAAAAAATAACCATTTACTATAGATTGTTGATAGATTATGAAACTTATTGAGACAACCGACTTGAAAAGTTTTAGATTAATAAAAGCAGTTGATTTTACGTTTAGAGACTGAAAATTTAAGTTTACAGACTGAAGTTATATGAGATGATATGTTGGGCATGAATCTCTATAATCCATTGCTCTGAAGTGTTTAACTATCATCTTTTAACAATTTACTTTTAGTTTTCCAAACATCTAACTTAAAGGCTCCACTTACCAGAATCGTTTAAGCACTGACTCATGTAGGTTTCTCAGAAATGTGAAAATGAGGTGCTTACCATAAAGTTCTCTGGTACAGATTATCCACAAGGGAATTCCCATAAAGTTGAACAAATCAGTGTAAAATGTAAGTCATAAGCAAAACTAAAGCTGGTAAAATTGGCTACAAATGGCTCAAATCAAACACTTAAGTCGACTCTTTACTTCTGTTATCTCCCTAAATCCGGTTTAAATCTCTGCTGAGGCTGCTGTCTCTGTCATTATGTATGTTCAGGTGCTTGCTGCTTTAGCTCTGCATCATCAGGCCAACCCCAGCAGGATAAACAATGTTTTGCCTGGAACAAATAAAGCTAAGTGTGTTCCTGTTTGTGTGATTTGCTTGGTTTCCCAGAAATCTGCCACTGCTGCCCACCATGTCCATGACAGCCTTTCCAACAAAGGATGCATTTACGAGAGGATTAATGAATGGAATGCATTTTGCTTCAATTATTTAGCAGTCAGTTTAAGTCTGCAGTTTCTTTAAATTATTAAATATGGTTATATGTATGTTCCCTATTATCCGCCTGAGTTACTGCGTTGCTTCAGCAGTGCACTATTGGTCATGTGTCATTTTATCTCCAGCAGGGCTCCATTATTCTCTGATTAGTATTGGTAAAGGGCACAGGACTAGGTGTTTGCTCATTATGATCGTGTAGCTGTTTTGTTTTTTAACCCGTTGATCATCAGCCTGTCATCATGTAAAGATATGTAGGAATCTGTAATTCTGTGGAAGATGAGTTTTACATCCATCAAATACATCAACTTCCACTGCCGTCTCTCAGCATGTGCAGCGAGATTAGTTTGCATGTCAACAAGGTCCCGTGTCACTCGTGGCACTTCAATAGATTATGCCAGGAGCAATGAATCAGAGTAGCTGTGTCAGGGAAAAGAGGTTTACTAAGGGGCATTGTTTCTTTTTCTTTTACTTAAAAGGAGTTGCCCTCTTCAGACGCCTGATTGTGTTTTATCTGTGCTTGTTATGATGATGTAGTTTATTGTTTCATGACCTAGAAGTGTTCTGCCTTGGTTATATTACTGCCAGAAGTGAAGCTGATTGAACTTGTGGTTTCCATTTTTTCAAATAGATAAAATTGTATCTTTTTTGAATAAAAGTATCAGAAATAATATTGAAACTTCTGAATATTAAATATTTGGTCCGTGCTCCTACATCTTCTGCTAACTTGAGCCAAAAAGATGTTTCACCTCTAACACTTGTCCTGCAGGGCGACACTGGAGGCGAGAGGGTATTGCAGAAGAAATGGACCACGTTCTTAAAGGCTCAGCTTTTGTGCTCATTGCCTGATGATGGGTTCCCCTTCAACATAATCCAAGACATGTTTGTACTTACCCCGGGCCCTGACGACTGGAAGAACACTGTGTTTTATGGAGTCTTTACATCTCAGTGGTGAGGAAAAATGTTTTAATGCCACATCAGCATCACAAGTTTAGTAATATAACAGTCTGCAATGTTTAAAAAGACATTTAAATCTGTCACTGATAATACTGACATGAATCCGATTGTTGGAGAGGAAAACTTACTCTCACTTTATCTTTGATACATTTTTCTCAAAAGTATCTAAAACAATATGAATGATAATATGTAAACCAGGACAAGATAAAAGCTAAATAGAAAGTAGAAAAGCCCTCGGAGAGCGCAGACCTCCACCAAGCAGCTCATTCCTGTATCCGGATCCTGATCCAGATCGCCACCAAAAGTTAATGGATTGATCCTTAGCCCATGCCACCCCTTTGGTAAAATTTTTAAGCAAATCTGTCAATTACTTTTTCTGTAAAGTTGTTAACAATCAAACCAACGCTACTGAAAACATAACCGCCATGACGGAGGTAATGAAGTATAACAAAAATTGAGTAATGTTATGCTTTCAAATATGAACATAAATAAACAATAATCTAAAAAGGCAAGATGATTAAAACAATACCAACATTGTCCCTCATTGGGAAATGAAGAAGACCGTGGGAGAAAAGAAAGCAAGTAGAGATTCAAGACCTACAGACAAGCCAAGTTGTACAGCAGAAGAGAGAAGAATGGCCTTTCTATGTTGGCAGTGCCAATCTCAATTTGAAAGTGTGCCTGAGAACTAAAATTTGCAGTTAATTTTATCCTCAAAACTAAAAGCTAATTTGGTGACTAGGAATACCTGTAACATGTCCAGTAATATATCAGAAAATACAACGGTTTTAAGGGACTCCCTTAAAACAATTTATAGTAGTTCTGACTATAAGCAGGATTTTAACAACCTGGTTCAGCCCACCTGAGGAAATATTGTTTGATAAAGACATCGTTGATAAATAAGACTAAGGTTCATAAGGGTTTTTTAAACAAGTAAATGGGCCTTAAATTCAATATTTGACACTTCATACTTTGTAGATTAACATTAAATGTACAGCATTTGGAAAAAATATTAAACCATCTGTAATTTCTTAACATTTAATTCCAGAGTCACACCTTTATATTTTAAGTGGTCCATATAAAGTCATCCTCATCTTTAGTGCTCTAGACTTTTGAAAGATCTTTTAACAATTCAGCGTATTGTACTGCGAGTGCTTTAGATAGATTAGAAAGCAGAAAATTGGAGGGCAGAACACCAAGAACCCTGACAAAACCACCTACTGCTGAAAAACAGTATCATGTGTTTAAGAACTATAACAAAAGAACCAGAAAAGAAACTTGATACAGGGCCTTTTGTGTAAAGAAAACCAACAGTTATTTCCTTTTTACCAATCAGTTTGTGCTGAAATGCTAAATGCCTCTGTGCATTTTTATATATTTACAGGTGAAGCGATATTTTTGGTATTTACAGATATAAAAATATTATATATAATATATATTTTATTATATTTTACATTATATATAT
>JAUZNJ010021981.1:0-17048 GCA_034780135.1 Jordanella pulchra | reverse complement strand
ATATATACTTCTTAGATACTTTAGTAGTACTAGATTTTCACTTTGTTGATGGGCTGATAAGTTAGCTACCAAACCAGAACCAACAGACATAAGTCCTTCAAACATCTGTTTAATCAGTCGTTTGGTTTGTTCTTAGGTGGAGGAGGGATCAGCTGTGTGATGCAGGATGGAAAGGTGTTTGAGAAAGCAGGGGTGAATGTGTCGGTGGTGTTCGGGTATCTGACTGAGGAGGCTGCAAAACAAATGAGGAGCAGAGGGAAAGTCCTCAAAGGGAAAGATGGTGAGTTCTGCTTGGAGTTTTCACAGTATTAGTATGATTTCTGAACCGACTCCTTATCAAAGGCATTTAAAATATATCTTAGGTCTTTTATCTGATATGTGCTTGGTTTTAAGGTAAGTTGCCGTTTTGTGCCATGGGTGTGAGCTCCGTCATCCACCCAAAGAACCCTCACATACCCACAGTGCACTTCAACTACAGATACTTTGAAATAGAGGAAGAGGACGGTGAGTGACGGCTCTTTATGACCTCAGCTGTATCTTTGGCGCCTGTTGCGAATGGATATTCAGCCTTGTTTCCTTCTTCCTGTTACACGTGTGTTTGTGCGCGCTTTCAGGCTCCAAGCAGTGGTGGTTTGGTGGAGGGACAGATCTAACTCCTGTGTATATTGATAAAGAAGACGCCTTTCACTTCCACAACACCCTGAAGGAGGCCTGTGACAAACACCACCCGAAGTACTACCCAGACTTTAAAAAATGGTAATACGCCAGCAGTGACTCCATATCTGTCACACTCCGAGTTTGACGTGTCTGTGCACATCAGCACGTACGCTTTTTTTTTTTTTTTTTTTTTTGCTTTTTTTTTTAGGATGGGTTCTTGTGAATTACAATGGGTGTATCCTCACTGTTAGTCAGTGATAAGAGGAAGTCTCTCCCTAAAATCTGCAGTTAGAGAAGAAAAAAAACGTTGAGCTCTGTTAAGAGTCGTAAATGACCAGTAAGGATGTGGAGTTGATGGGTGTGGTTTATCTGATGTGGCTTTTTAATGATCAATCAATCAATCAACTTATTTCTAGAGCGCATTTAAAAAACCACCAGAGTAACCAAAGTGCTGCACATTAGTAAGTAGTTCCTTACTAAACTAGATCACTGTGTCAAACGCTAAGGAATAAAATGTTTTCTAGAGAGATTTTAAAAACAGCCAAAGAGGAGGCCTGTTGGACACTTAGTGGAACCTTTTCCACGGTGTAGGAGCTGCTACAGCATAAGCTCTGTTCAGCCTGGGATTAGTGACGGTCAGAAGCATCGGATCTAAGTGATCGAGGTGGACAATAAGGCTGAAACAGCTCAGATGGATATGATGGAGCAAGATTGTTCAGACATTTAAAAACAAACAGTTGCTTAAAACTAATTTTGTAGTGAACAGAGAGCCAGTGAAGGGGCAGCAGAGTTTTACACAAGCTGCAGACAAACTGTAATAAAAGCGTGGACCAATATCTCCAGCTCTGATCTCACCAGGATTGGCTTCACTTTGTCTATTTGACGAAGTTGATTAAAAACTTTTCTGAACAACACGATCAATGTTGTTTGTCAAGTTTAAGATTTGATTTAAATATTTACCAAGATCTACGTTTGTACAAGTTGCTGGATGGTGAAATAAAATGATTACAGTTTACCTGCGACGGTGGATCTGTCTGTTTTTAACAGAAAAATGTTTAGCTTTAAATTGGAAATGTTTATGACTTTCAGGTGTGACAAGTACTTCTACGTCCGTCACAGAGGAGAGACTCGGGGTATAGGAGGGATCTTCTTTGACGACCTGGACTCCCCAAATCAGGAGGAGGCTTTCGACTTCGTCAAGAGCTGCGCTCGAACTGTGGTGCCCTGTTATCTTCCCATCGTGAAAAAGCATCTGAATGACTCCTTCAGTCAAGAGGAGAAGGACTGGCAGCAGGTGCGGCGAGGAAGGTGAGCAGAAAATGGATCATTTTACATCTGACGGCTTTTTAGGAGACCGGAGGAATGTGAAAAATGAATACTTTTTTCAAGCAATATGCTGTTTTACTCTTCTTAACATGACATAACAATCAAATATCAGTTTGGGTATTTTACTCCTGCTATAAGACGTTACTTTAGTGAGCGTTTGAGGATCAATATACAGCTTTGAATTTCAACCTAGAGAAGTCTGCGGCTTGTCTTCCTCCTCTCTCCTTACCCCTTTCCTGTCTGTCTATTTTTAAATGGAGACCATGAGTGCTACAGAAATATTCTGAACACAGGTTCCAATAAATAATTAATCCCCTTTTAATGTTTGGATAAAAATCCTACTACATATAAGGTGGAAGGAAGTACAACATTAGACGCAAAAATAAAACTAGAGCATAATTCTTGCATCTTATCAAACCCTACCAGGTTTGATAGGATGAGTTTGTTGGTTTCTAGACACAGAACTGTTTTATTAGGGCTGCTTTATCTTTCCAAAGCCAGTTTTGTTTTATTTAAAAATCACCCGAACATCCTTGTCAATCAGACTTTTTCAGTTTTCCTGAAAACATTTGGCTTGTTTGTAGATTTTGGTTTTGCATTTTTATAGGTGTTGGTTTTCAGTGAGGAGCTTTCATCTTGGTCAGCAGCTCCTTGATCCAAATGGAGGTAAAAATGACATAATATATAAAAAAACAATCAATTCAGATTGTACAACATATTAGCTCACTAGCTTATATTAACTAAGAAGCTGTAAAATAAATTTAGCATTCTGTCCTGGACAAACTACTGAACCTGAAAAATAATTTTTGAGTCAACTGTGTTTTGAGCTTCAAGGAATCAGAAGCAGCATCACAAATCATTTTTAAATTCACTCAAATATCAAATCTTATTGAATCTTTAGTATTCTATTCTAATTAATACTCTTAAAAATGTTAAAGTACTCAAAATAAAGGTGTCCCATGAACCAGCTCCATGTCGTTAGCATTAACAGCTACCTCTAGTGTTTACACATAAACTAGAAGTAATTTCCACTACAGATATATTTGTAGTGATTATAACTGGCAGTAAACCTCTGACCTAATCTTTACCTGGTGGGTAATTTAATTGTTAATCAACATTCAAGCTTTATTTTTTTTTTATTTTTGGGGGGTTCAGTAAGAATTGACAACTTTAATAAAATGTTGGCTTTTTAGGATGTGTACAACCTAACAAGCTCTGTATATTTGTGACATTTGTTGGATCTCTTATTTTTTTCTAGTATTTGGATCCTTTTTTTAATGGATAATTAAATTAGACTTGACCTTTACAACTGCTTGCATGGTTAGCAGGTAGGATGCAGAGCTGTGTGACATGCCTCCAAATGTATAACCATAAAAGTCTTTCTTATCAGCCTGTTGATCAGTTTAGATTGGTTTTAGTTACTCATTTACGCATTTGAAATACAGACCAGAGAGAGAAACCTGGATTTTTGTTGTAGCCTTAGCCCTATTTAAATATAACCTTTAAAAGAGGTCAGCACTGCCACCAACCTTGCTTTGCTCGATAGTCAGAGGACGCAAGGAAGATTCAATCTTTTCGTCTGCCCCCAGAATGCTTGGAAAACGACTAAAGAGCAGGTTTTATGGATGAGAGGAAGGTCCAGAGTGAGTTGGAAACTTTCTCATTGATGAGAATCTGTGAAACGAGGCGTTGGACTGAATGTGTTAAAATCAAAGAATCTGCTTTTAATCTCAACTTTCCTTAAAGCCATAGAGTGTAATACTTCCTGAGATCTACTGACACACATGTAATATATTATAAACTAGTATGTTATTTATCATCTATGAATTTAAAGTCTCAAATATATGTTTGCGTTGCCTTAGAAATGTCAGTTTATAATTACAAAGGAGCGTGTCTCACATTCATGGAGGCCGGCGTTCTCCATATTGTTGGGGGGGCAGTTCATGTTGCTGCTGTTTGACCATAAGATTTTTTTATCATTATTATTATTTAAAGCACATATTTTGTTGACTATTATGTCCCTGGTAATACAAATATAAATTAAAAGATGTGAAATGGGTGGAATTCATGAATAAAAATGGGCAGGAAAAACAAACGGAGTATAATATTTTATAGCATAGTTGTCGAAGTGACATTTAATCAGTTTGTTCTGCAGTTTATTGCTTTTTTGGTCCTGACACATCACTTTTGTACCCAGTTATTATAGTGTTTATCTAATTTAAAGCCTTCTTTAGTTTTTGTTGTTTCTCATTTTCTTTGCTTGTTGTCTTTTCAACATGTTTCTATATATCTGTCTGCACATCCTTTATTCCTCTTTCTTGCGTCTTTCCATATTTGTTCTTCATTGCTCGCATTAAGTTTGTTCCTTCATTTCGTTGATTCCTAATGCTGTCCTCCCCTCCTCGTTTATTCCCTCCTTTTCATTACCTGGTTTTCCTTCTTTCCTTTTGTCTTTTATTTACCTTCCCCTGCTAGACTTTCTTCCAATCTATCATTCCATCATTTTTTTCATCTTGCCCCCATTATTCACATTTCAGCCATTTTTTTCCCCTTCATTTTGCCCATTTTTCTTTTCATTTTTATCACAATCTTTCCTTTTTCTCTCCCTGGCATCCCTACCGATTCTCTTTCATCCATTTTGTTCTCTTTAATCGTCTTTCCCTCCATTAATCCTTTCTTTAAACTTTGTCCACTGCTGCCTGCTGTAGAAATCCAGAGTAACCCTGATGAATTTTCATTTAAAGTTTTATAAAAAACCACTGAGAAAGTTGAGTGTGGAAGGTTATTCTCTTAGCTGGGGTTTTCTTTGTGTTGTAGATATGTGGAGTTCAACCTGGTGTATGATAGAGGAGTGAAGTTCGGCCTCGCCACGCCTGGCTCCAGAATTGAGAGCATCCTGATGTCCCTCCCCCTCACTGCCAGGTAAAACAATAAATCTCCTGCTCTATCTGATGGTAACATCCCCTCCTTGTTGCATGGTAACAGACTCCTCCTCCATCTGCAGGTGGGAGTACATGCACAAGCCTGTTAAAAGCTCCCGGGAGGCCGAGATGCTGGAAGTTCTCCGAAACCCAAAGGAGTGGGTGTAAACTCTGCAGTCATGGGTTAACACCAAGAGTCCCCTTTGTAGTATTTTTGTAAAGCTGTGACCTGTTTTACAAGATATGCTTTTATAAGGAAATATCAGGTTTCATCAGTTGTCTGAGGAGTCTTTATAATGCACTGCTAATTGTTTTTCTTTGTTTGTTTTTCAAATGGGCCTTGTTGAAAGCTTTAAAAATAATAATACTGTTTTAATAACTGAACTTTGTGCCATTAGTCTCTGGTAGAATCAAGAATCACATGAATTCCTTTCAGATTACGTTGCTTTAGATCCTCTCAGTCTGATTTGCTCAGTATAGTCAGCATTTTTCCTTCAGTGCTCTCTTCTTTTTTTTTTTTGTTTTTTTTTTTTCCCAATCTTGCCAATGATCTGATTTCTTATTGTAATTTAATGAAGCACTAAAAGGGACGAGGACAAACTGAATGTATGTACTTGTACCACTGATGTCCCAGCAACAATAAATCTAATTTTGACCCCAAATAGGGGCAATATAAAGGAATTGAATGTCCGAATTTGTTGGAGTTGTTTGAGCTTATAAAGGAATTAATGGGCACTTATGAAAGGAGTTTGGGAGGGGGGAAACAAGTGTTTTTAAAAGTCCTTTCCTATTCCCTCGTGAATTTATACAGTTTCTGGATTTGCCCATATGCAATCGATTTTTGGGGGAATATTAAAGTAGCAGCTGAACACATTTGAATAATTTTAATGTTAGTTTGCTAAGAGATGAACCAACGCAAATAGACTAATCAAACATTTCATAACTTTATTTTCCTAATTGCACCGATGATGACCAACACCTGAGTGATGCTAATCTATTTAACACTGTCTGGCCAGAAAAAAAACAAAAACATCACTACCTGGATTGAACTAAGTAAATAGTTACGAGCCTCTCATTAGATAATTGCTGCATGGGCGATTAGGTTTCAGTTGGCAACAAGTTATTTAACCCCAGCTGGTGCAACGGGTTGCTTTTCATTTCCTAAAAATGTTGAAGAACACATCCTGTGTTTATGGAACAGATGCAAACTAGTACAATTAGGGTTAAGAAATGTCCAACACATTAAAAACTGGAAGGATAGAACAGAAAAAAAAAATGATTGATGCTTAAATGTTTGTTAAAAACAAATCGAAGGAAACCGGCAGTAGAACTCTGGGTTATGTTTAATAGTGAAAGTAGGAGCTTCTCCAAAGTTGGGACTGAACAGCTGTGTAACCTTAAAGGTCACGAATAAGTGAAGCTAACCAGAAAAAAATGGCTTCAATTTGTTAGAATAAAGATTAGACCCTGGAGCAATGAAAAGATGTTATATATTCTGTTAAGTTTCTATCTCTGCTAAGACTTGAACCATCCTTTCTGGCCTCAGCTGAGAAACCCACCTGGGTTCCTGCATCTCTAGACCTACAGAATATTACATGGATTTAGGTCCACTGTGAGATCTTCATGGTGGGGAACAAGCAGATCAGACCATCTATCAGCCAGGGGTCATCTGGGTCATTCTTGTTAGTCCTGATTCATGATGCCCCTCATCCTTTCGGCTCTTGGAATACTGGTCATTAGTATTTCAGGCCCCAAGGGTGATGTATAAATACATTTGGCTTTAAGCAACCCTTAAAGGCCTTCAACAATAATACTAGTACCACACACAGAGCTGTTTTTCACTATTGGAGAACCCATTAAGAATTAAATGACTCATAAAATATAAAGTCCTTGTCTGAAGCTAAAGTGTAACAAGCCTTTTATTAGCAAGCACTTTGGTAAAGGAAATATAGAAGCAGGATTAAAGCAGGATGTTAAAATTAAAAAATATAAATTTGGTTTAACCCTTCCAACCCCTGTCCATGCGGACTGATAATTTAAGAGGCTTCAAAAATGAGATTCAGGAGCAGATTAGTTGCATTTCTGGAGAGAGAAAAAAGAGGCAATGAAAATTAAGGAGATGCACCATCAGAACTGAACTTGTTGTTCACACTATCCCTATAAACATAAGTCTACCCAAGGAAACTTACTGATTTCAGATCTTCGTTTCGTTTTTGCATTGACTCTTTTCTTCTTTTTCTTCCTTTCCTCTAATCCCCTAAACTCATCATCTAAGCTCACTAAAAGTTAAAGAGATACACCTAAGGAAGAAAGCTGGACCCTAAGAAAGGTGTCCGAAGGTTTCTGTTCTGTTATTCTGCTGTAATATTTACCCTTTCTGAAAAGAGACACATTTCATTACAACATTATTTAACATCTACTCAGCTTCTGGCTTATATGGCAGCCAAAGTCCCCCCCCATGTGAGGTTACTGTCGAACTGCGAGGGGTTAATACATAGAAATGCCTTTTATTGTTTTAATCAGATCAAGAATGATGCTAAAGCGAATCCAATTACCAGGTCACATGAAAAGTCTGACGAGTCCAGATTTCCACTGTTCCAGAGTGATGGAAGCATCAGGGGGAGAAGAGAAGCAGGTGAAGTGATTTACCCATCATGCCTAGAGTCTACTGTACAAGTAGGGTGGCGGAGCTATGATCTGTGGTTGGTGTAATTGGTCAGGTCTGTTCAGCAACAGTATGAGCTCAAAGAATGAGGTCAGCTGGCTACCTGAACATATTGAATGACCAGGTTTTTACACCAAGCTTGGAAAGTTCAGTTTAGGCAACTGGATACGACGTTTTCTAGAAGACGTTTCACCTCTTATCCAAGAGGCTTCTTCAGTTCTAACTGAAACTGGAGAAAACAGATATAAATATACTGTAGATGTGATCAAAACCCCCTTTTTTGTTTTTTGTTACACCTAGACTATATTTATCTCTGTTTTCTCCTGCATAAGTTAGAACTGAAGTCAAGACTTGGCCAAGATATATCTTAAGACTGATTCTTCTAGGATTTTATGGACTGATGAAATGAGAGTGACTCTTGAGGGACTCCAGGCTGGATCAGTAAAGGTCAGAGAGCTGCACTCCGACTCAGACACCAGAAAGCTGGAGTTAGGGTACTGGTATGGGCTGGTATCATCAAAGATTAACTTTTGGGATCTTTTCAGGTTGAGGATTAGTGAAGCTTAACTCCCAGACCTACTACCAGTTTCTGGAAGACACCTTCTTTAAGCAGTGGTGCAGGAAGAAGTCAGTATCATTCAAGAAAATCAGGATTTTTCATACAGGACAATACTCCATCGCATGCATCCGAATGCTCCACAGTGTGGTTGGCCTGTAAAGGTCTAAAGAAGAAAAAATAATGACATGTCCCACTTGTTCACCTGATCTGAACCTCATAGAGAACCTGTGGTCCCTCATAAAATGTGAGATCTACAGGGAGGGAAAACAGTCCACCTCTGAACAGAGTCTGGGAGGCTGTGGTGCTGCTGCAGCAATGTTGATCATAAACAGATCAAGCAACTGACAGGATCAATGGATGGAAGGATTTTGAGTCTCATCGTAAAGAAAGGTGGCTATATTGGTCACTGATTTGGTTTTGAAAGTCAGAAATTTTTATTTCTAAATTTTTTGTCGTTATAACGGTTTACCTGGTGAAAATAACGAAGTGAGATGAGTATATATTAGTTTTTTAATTAAATTGCCTAATAATTCTGCACAGTAATAGTTACCTGCAACAGATACCCTCCTAAAATAGCCAAATCTAAAAGAACCCACTCCCACTTCTAGAAATAGTAAGCTTTGATATTTCTGAGTCATTTGGGTTGATTGATAACATAGTTGTTGTTCAATAATAAAAATAAAAAAGAATCATCTCAAATACAACTTGCCTAATAATTATGCACAGTGTAGTATCTATATTTTTTTTAAAACAGAAATTCTGTAAAATACATCTTTTCACCTTTCATTAATTTTTGGGCAACCTCTCATAAAACCTAGTACAGATCAATGACAAGAAAACTTATTTTGGTCTTGTTGTTTTTTTTTTTTTTATTAAAAATTAATAACAGGCTTTTCACAATACAAGATCTTAACATTTTTCATTGTGTTTTATTTATATATAACATTTTGTTTAATAAGGCGTTATAAAAAAAAAAAAAACAATAAAACAAGGCTCTGTGGAAGTACTGGTTAAAGTAACCAAAGTGACAACCGGCACGATCCAGTCTCAGAGTAAATGCTGTGGTTTACAGGTCAGTTCACATACAAGTACGACAACATTCAGTGCTAAAAGTTTGTGCCCTGTGAAGTTTATCTTTGCTAACGAGAGTTAAACGGGTACATCAAGTGTTTAGTGCTTTTCATTTAGGAAAAATTGCATATAAAATCAGAAGCACCAAGAATTACATCGACTTATCAGACGCTGAAAGTGAAGCGTGGGAACTTCAACCAGACTCTTCCTATGGTTTCTTGTTTTTCTCACAGCTTTCTGTAATTAGTATGAACGTATTAACATTCCTACGCATTAAAAATCAATTTTAGTTCATTCTCAACATATTCTATAAACATATACAGTATGTGGAAGTGTTTTACACATGCTAAACATAGAGTTTGAGTATTGTGATTTAATAGAAATTCATTTCTTTAATTTCCCTTCTTCTCCAGGATCTCCGTTTTAATCCATGTTCTGACCTCAGAGCAGAAACCGGCAGGTTCATGAAGGTTAATGAGCCCCGACTGTCAACAAACAGTGCAGAAACGGGTTTGACCTTAAGTTCCTGCATTACCAGATTAAGTTACATAATTCCCACCTTCCTTTTTTTCTTTTTTCAGGGCATAAAACAGGTCAGATTAGCATATTTTCTGGGAAAAGACACTAAATAAACTGGGATTAAGACGACAATAAAGTGGAGTGCTGCTGTTAGTATTGTGAAGAGGTAGGGGATTTTATTTTATTTCATTAACGCAGCTTTAACTGCTTTAAGTATTTTTTGTGTTAGAGATCTATCATTATCAGCACAGGCAAAATAAAATGTTTCTGCCCCACAAGTCAGAAGTTAATAGATAATATTCCATCTTTTACATTATAGCTTTTTCTTCTCTTTGATGCACTAGATGTTTAAAGAGTCTGAAACGGAATGAAAGAGAGAAAAAAAATGTTTAGGCACCCGGTCAAAGCTGTGTAAAACCTCGTCACATAACTGGTTCCTATTGCAGAGGCATAAAGATGCCATTTCCAAATGAATAATTTGAGTCCATTTATTGGAAAGGCATAACATTTTTGAATTTTAAGAATCATTTTCCTATTTATTCCCATAACAAAAATGCAAGTGAAGCATCAGTTTCTAAATAGTAATTTATGACTTACTATTTCCATGTGGTATAAACAGGATTTTACACAAGAGTCTTGTTTGTTTTTACAACTGCCAGCAAGGCTCGATAGAAACCCATATTTATCTTCCCTTGAAAGTATACTGTTCAAGTCCTGCAGCAAAGAGAATCAGTTCAGGACAATCAGTTTCCCACAACAATTATTACAAACCATCAGCAACAACACTGGTCATAACAGGAAAGGCTTGTTTGAGGCATCACTTCTGATCCTAAATGACCAAATTCTCCTCTTCAACAAACAGGAGAACAAGCACCTAGACTTTCCTGTCCTACCATCACAAATGTAAACGGTAGCACCTTGTTGCTGGGAATTTCACAGGATCTGTAAGTTTAGATGAGGAAGAGACTGCGATGGAGTTTCTTAAAGGTGTGATTAATGTGAAGTAAAGAATGAATGTCAGAAAAGGGACATCAGGCCAGCGGTTGGGAACATTGAAGGATCTGTGAATCTGTGCGCTTGTTTCAAAGATCCCTCCGTCTCTAAGCTACAACCTGTGACTTTTATCCTATTAACTTTTAAAGCTTTTTTCAAAACACAACATACTCCATGTTTTTTTTTCACAGTTGCCACTTAACCCCCCCCCAATCTTACATCCTTAGCAGTCCTTAATGTGTTGTGTTTAGTGTCTGCTTGCTATCCAGCATACCTGCTAAGGGTTAGACAAAGCTTTAGCCACCATTGCCCCTTTGAAACCGACACTCTATCCTTCAGCCAATATATAAACTCTGCTAACTATTGTTAAAACACTTCAAAACCTATTTTCAAACTTGCATTTATGTTTTCTACTTTTTTATATATATATATACATGTGTTTGTTAAATCACAAACACATGTATATATATACATGTGTTTGTGATATACATGTGTTTGTGATTTAACAAATCTGGCTTTGTTAAAAACAAATTTATTTCGCCATTTTTCCACACTAAATAAATCGACTCAAGTTAAGGGTTTCATTTTGTCTTAAATTTCATGCGAGATAATTTAACTGTAATGATATATATATATTTTTTTTTTATTTAAAGAGATGGTATTAATCTTTACCAGGCTGTAAAATTCAAAACTGCTCTGAAGTCCAAGACCTGGTTTTGTTTGTATTTAGACAAGAGTTGCTGGAAAGAACGTTGACATTATGTCATTTAACCAACACAAGTCTCCATTGTTTGGCACTGATCCTCTCAGAAGCATCACTCCAACTCTCAAACCCGCTGATCTTTTCATTCTAGCAGTAAGAACCCTTTCTTCCTTCACATGAGGTGTTGTTTGGTTTTGGTATTACTTTATAAATTCATCCCTTATCTACATATTATATATCACTTCACCTCATGAAAAGATTAGTGCAAATGTCAGTAGAACTGGCACAGGCTACGTTTGCATCAGTCCACTCGTGTGTGTATGAGTGCTGGCTGTGCGTGAATGTTGAAGGCTGGTTATCCACAGTAGAAGCACTGCTAAACATGTAGGTTAGGATTTTAGTTTGAAATCTTTTTTCACTTCCTTTGTCCACTGCTGATTCTACCAGAGCTGCTGTTTACTATGTCATCATACTGTGGAGGCGGCTCTGTCTCTATCTGGACATCTGTGTGGCCCACGGCGTCTTCGTAAGATGGCGGTGGATCTCCAGCGCTTCCTCTCCCCGACGTGATCTCAGAACCTGGATAGGCCGGGCTGCTGTGGATGCTGAGTTCTGATTGGTCACCATGATGGTAATCCCTTCCCCACTGGTCCATGGAGACCACAGACAGGACGTGGTTGTGATGAGAGTGGCCCAGGCCTGGGCTGCGCTCCGAGCGCTTGCGGGAGTGGCAGCGCCACGCAGTGATGGCGACGGCGACGACGACAAGCCCAACCAGCAGCAGCGGCACAATCAGGTAGAGAGACTGGATGCCGCCGACCATGGAATCGAACCCACCGGGTGGACTGCTTTCCCGGACGTATTCCTCCCAGAATCGCTTCTGTGTATAAAGGGAGACAGAAAGCAAGTGTGAAAACAATCAAGAGCTGCGAGATCACAACTGACTAAAGAAACCAGAAAGACACAGCAAACGACTTCCTGTGAATACTTTTGGTTTTTACCATTGAGGACAAGCCCTTATTAAAAAAAAAAAAAAAAAAAAAAGAGAACACATTGAAAGCCCATCTGCGTGACTTTTCTCTTTGGTCTCTCACAATGGCTTTTCATTTCTGCCTCACTCTCTAGTGCTGCTTTTCCTGTTGATAAAGATCGCTTCCTCCACAAAAAAAAAAACACCCACTTCCACAAAAGCAAACAGTTTAAATTCACTACTGAACACAAAATCATCTCAAATAAAAAGCAAACAACAAAACACATCAATGGTCTTGTTTAGGTTACAAAGATAACATTGAAATATAGATCATAGCTCTAAGTATGAACTCAGCCTTAAAGGAGTCCTATGAGTTTCCTAAATATTTCTTCCCCATCAGGAAATATATCTAAAATTTACAAAAGTGGAAGTAAACTGTTAGTTCCTGCTATTTATCGATGTCGCTTAGGACAATGGAGCTTCAAGTAGAACTGAATGAAATAAATATTCATAAAATAATTCACCCCAAAGCCAGATTACAGCAGTTATGGGCCTTTAGCCACCAACCAAAGCAACTCCAGTCTATAACACAGCTAAACTTATCTAAAACAGCATAAACCAGATTAAAATGATCTTTACTGCTGCTGTGAATTAGGTCCTCTGAAACAAAACACAGATTGGGAGCCTTCTGTGCTTCTTTCTTTTTTAGTCGCTTGGGTTACTGCCAGATTCTCTCAGACCTTGACATCAATAATCAATGACTTTCGATTTCATTAGGTTTAAAAACACGGTATGACACCGATTTCCATTTTTTCTATTCACTTTTCAAAATGGGTTAAATAAGAAACTATACAATTTACGTAAGCAAGAACTGTGGTGATCTTTGTTGTTTAAGATAAGTTAAGAAATGCTTTAAAAAAAAAAACAGACGATGGGGGCAAAATCTTTCCACCATGCACAGCCGCGACGTTTAGAGAGACATAAAACTCACCAAAGCTCAATGTCAAAGACCTGTAACTACAGGTCTCCATGACAACCCCAACATGCCATCCATACCAAGTGTCGGAAGAAAACCCTTTCTGTTCAATCATCACAAATGTAAATATGTGACGTTTATGAAACCCAACAAGAACCACATGCTTTGGTCATTGATATTGAGGTTAAACATTTTAGCATCAACCGCTGTCAGTGGGTATGTGAAGTACGGTGGAAGATCTGTGATGGTGTGGGCCCATTTCTTTTCCATATGTTTATCTAATCGTACACTGTAAAAAAACAAGGATTTTGGTTGAATAGATTTACTCAAATTTGACTCATATTGGGAATTTTCTTTTAGAGCCATTAAAATTAGATGCAGTTTATAACAGGTAGTCGACTCAACACTATAATTTAAAAATTTTCAACATAAACCTGGAGGTTGGGCTCAAATCAACAACCTCCGTTCTGCAAGACAGCACAGTGCAACCTCTATCATCTAGTTGGTATTCACACTGTGAGGTTTACCCCCGCAGGGCTGCACAATAAGTTTGAGTTGAAATTATTGTTTTTTTTTAAATAGAAAAAAATAGAAAACAAAATTATGGTTTATAGATATATTAAGGACCAAATTCCGTCGTTTACTTACTGCAAGGTTCTGATGTTTTAAAAGATTCAGTAGAGTAGTGGACAGCCAAAATATTTAGATTTTTTAGATATTTTTATGTTGCATTTGCTACTGTTATACCCATTATAATCAAACTAATGTGCCACTTACTGTGTAAAGATCAATTTTAAATGATTTGCATCACGAACGCTTTGAAAAACCAGGCCTCTGCTAGAGAAGTGAATAAAGATCATCAGCTGGATGATTATCAAAAGAAATGTTTTTGTCTTGGGAGCCTAAATCTTAAAGAAAAGCCGTGGAGAGAGATGAAATAATGCTATTTTCCAACTTTTAGGGTGTTTTTGTTTTTTTTTTGTTTTAATAACCAAGACTTGTTCTATGGGAAATGGGGGTAATGTAAAATATTTACAGGGGAGATACTGATTTTTGTGGTATAGATGGTTTTGTTTAAACATAAATACTCATTTTTCTCCCCAGAATAAACAAATTAAAAGTATTTTTTTTAATGTACACTTGGGGTGGCCAATAATTGCAAAGTCCAACGTTTACCGTCTTCTCATCATTCTCGAAAGCTTCTCGGGCCTCCTCATAGGTGCAGACCTCCTCACGGCATTCCCTCTGAATGTTCCCCAACTTTATCTCCTCCAAGAGGGAGTTTGCCCTCCGCAGCCTTCTCAGCACCGAGTGGGCTGAACTAGCTGGCAGGAACACTGTAAAGAAGACAGTAACAGGAGAGGAGTTCAGGAGGGAGAAAGAGAGAGACGATGTCAAAGTCAGGGGAAGGATCATCGATTCAGAAAAAAGTCAGAAAGACAAAAGCGACAAGCAAAGAGGAAGTTAGTAAATGGAACAGTGAGTGGGAGAGAAGAGGCGCAAAATTCAGGGGGGGGGAGAGCAAAAGAAGTGGAGGCCAAAACAAAAGAAGGAGAGGAGAGGCAAGAGATGCTCGGTGCCCACATTTCTGAATAAGAACAAAAGCTGATTTTATTTGGCAATCTTTTCACGGAGCACCAGCTTAAGAGGAGGACGTGGCTTAAAGAGACAGGAGGCCCATCTCCTTATGACATTCAGAGCAGGAAAACAGCTCTACAAGGTGTCACAGCTCAGTCTGATACTGATACTACTAGGCAATAGAAAATACTCAACTAATAACTTGAAACCAATTTGATCAACAAGATGAGGAAAGAAAAAAAGAAAAAAAGGGGAGGAGCGACAATACTGAAGCAGGGAAACAGGAAATCTCAGATGAAAACAAAAAGGACGACTGGGGATTGTTTCACCGTTTTCCTCTAGTACCACATTCCAGTGTCTACAAAGGGTCATTTTTAAAGTTTTTTTTTTCTCTTTACGAGAAAGAAATCAAACAAACAATCTTGTTTTTAAGACAGTATTTCAACAAGACTTTTATTTTTATATGGTTAGTGTTATGATTAGTCAATATCATCCCTCCAGGACTTTAAAGAACCTTTATTTTAAAAAAAAACAAAAAAAGAGCCAAAACTCCAAAGTATTCACACAACAACTCTACACAGATATCTCTAGAAATATGCAACAATAAACACTAACAATTAAGAAAAAAAATAGAGTGTCATTTAATGTTTCTTCTAAATAGTTCATGTAAAATCTCTTTGTGGAAATAAATGCAATAAAACCAAACACTTCTAATAATTGCTGAACAAATGTCTGGAGATAAGCTCCAAGTCTTTAAGGTTGCAGTTTATGTTGATGTCATACATTTCAAATTCTTGCTCAGGAAAATACAAAAAGAAAGAAAAATCACTACAAACGTTATCAGGACTATCTAAAATGAAAAGAGGGATTCCATCATATAATAAATTGAATCTATAGAAACATTAAAATCAAGCATAGAGAAAATAAAAGTGGCCCCATGGTTCCTGATGGGTGGGGTCCTATTAGGATCTGCTTAGGGCCTCATCCAAGTTTCTGCCCTGCTGGTGTGGAGATGAAAACCATGAGTGTATTGTAAATAAACAGTGGATCAACTTACCACTCCCCATGATTCCTGCCAGTATGTTTGGGGTGATTTATCTGTGGAAGAGGTTACATCACATTAAAGAGATTATAAAGAAAGACAAAAAACAGACTCAACAACCTATTTGTGTTTGATTAATTCTTATTTGGGGCGGTTGTTTTTTTTCTTACAACAGACTAATAATCCTATTGTACATAAAAACCCACCACTTGTAGTATAGTAATACAATTTTCTCACCTCTCTGATATTTCTCCCACACAGCTGGTTAGCATACGGTAACCGAAGCTTAAATCCAAAAACCTCAATTACACAACTCGGTGTTGTTCCAGTATTTACTAACAACGAGGAGTTAAATGGCGTTTTCGTTCCGTCAAAGGGACGAACTTCAGCGACTGAAATGTTCAAAGTGGAAGCTCTCTAATGAACAAGCTCACAGATTCCTGCTTCAACCTAAAATAGACAAGCAGCTTAAAAAAATCCCCAAAACAAAGCGGCGCCTCCGCCCCATTACAACAATACGGCACAGCTTCCTCACCGATTAAATGTCTCCCCTCCTCCGTTTGGGTTAGTGCCGGTGAACAGGTCCGAGCTGATTACAGCTCTGATAGAAATCTAACTCAGAGGATCTAATCACATCCAGCTAATGATTGGATTTGATGACCGACATGTGGTTCAGAAGGCCGGGGTCCTCTAAGTGAAACCGATGGGAAGGAGACCTCTACCAAATAATAACTTGTTCTGTCCTCAAACTGACAGACAGAGGCAGTAGATATGAAACACGATCTTGTAGCTTACCTATATTCGATGCCAAATTGTGCATAAGCGATGTCCTCGATCCTCCGTTAACCACCGTTGCTACGCGCCCAGTGCGCATGTGCGAAGGTCTGTTTGAGACCGCTGCCCCTGAACAGCACAGCCCCCCACCCCCTTCCACTCGATTAAAGACACAGCCAATAAAAACACTGGATGAGATCGGATGGGGAATGCTTTCTTTCTTTCTTTCTTTCTTTCTTTCTTTCTTTCTTTCTTTCTTTCTTTCTTTCTTTCTATCTATCTATCTATCTATCT
>JAUZNJ010021970.1:0-10212 GCA_034780135.1 Jordanella pulchra | reverse complement strand
GGCTCCGGCCGGGTCGGGCTCCGGCCGGGTCGGGCCCCGTACTGTGAGCTCCTGGTGTGGCTCCGGCCGGGTCGGGCCCCGTACTGTGAGCTCCTGGTGTGGCTCCGGCCGGGTCGGGCTCCGGCCGGGTCGGGCCCCGTACTGTGAGCTCCTGGTGTGGCTCCGGCCGGGTCGGGCCCCGTACTGTGAGCTCCTGGTGTGGCTCCGGCCGGGTCGGGCCCCGTACTGCGAGCTCCTGAAGTAATATCATCGAGCCGTAACTGATTGTCAACCTGTCGTGTCTTTTATTAAACAAATCATCTATTTAACAGAATCTGCTCTCTTTGGTTGATTTATTTCACTGAAGGATTTATTTTGAAAAACAAGGAGCCCAAGCTTTAGGTAACCATGACGACTAAGCTTTCGGGTCCTAGTTGTGATTAGCATAGCTGTTTGGTGCCATGTGATAATCTTTAGCGAAGGTGTAAGAAGATCAGGAATTCTTTATAAAAGAAACTATAGCATTAAACATTTATATTACAAATAAATGATTGTATAAAAAAGGAAATAAATGCAAACATTAGAAAAATTACCATAAAACATCTAAAAAACAACCAATAATGTTTGAGTTATGTTAGACTGTATGAGACACTTTGCTTTATGTTGGTCTGTTTATTTTACTGGTTTCCATTGAAAACAGTAATGTTTGTGGTGATAATATGTGAAAGAGTCAAAGCTGTTATTACTTTTAACAGAAACGTGATTTTACTCACAGTCTATGTAAACCTTAGAGAAAGGATTTTATTTTATAATCCTCCTGTTTAAAACCCTGAGCCACAACATTTCTCTGCTCCTCTGAGGTAGGTTGAATTTCTGTAAACTTGTGTTTTCACAAACACGTGTTTCCTCAGGCGGCCATAGAGAAGTGGCTCAAACTCAGCTTCAACGTCCTGCAGTTAATCCGGGGTTTTCCTGCAGCCCAGATACTAAACCTCTTATTTTGTGTTCACTCTACCTGACATTCAGACATGGGTTTTTCATCTTTGCTACTATCAAAATAAAAATGCTTGATGCAAAAAGCCTTCGGTTTTAAAACCTAGCAGCACGTCTGGTGAACTAAGTGAGTTTTTCTTGTGAGGAAAACAGCCAGCAGACTTGCCAGGTTTTATTCTGGCAGCTGACGGGACAACAAGGGCTTCTTCTGTTGTGAGGAGACAACAGCAGCAGGAGGCGCGAGGGAGCAGCTCTTCTGTGATGTCCTCAATATGCAATCTGCTCCTCCCTCAGGCCTCAGAGCACGTCGCTCTGCTCCAAATATGGCAGAGGTGTGGGACGGTTGTCATGACAACTCCTTGAGAAGCAGTGAGGCTGCTGGGGGTGGGGGGGAGGTGGAGCTTGGTTGGTGCAGAAAATAATCTGCAGAGTTCTACCACCGTTTCATCATAGAAAGGCTTGGTTAGATTCACATATTTAACCGTTCAGCTTCTAGGTCACGCCTCTCTACTTCTGTCACTTCTATCTCAGCTCTACAGTTTACTGTAAACAGCAAAGAACGGCATCATGGGACTGAAGGATGATCTGGGATGTTCTCCGGCTGTTTGTGGTTCCCTTCATAGAGGCGCCTGCTTTTTGCACAAATGTTAGTTTTGGTTCCGCAGAATGTAAAAATGTTCTGACTTTGTCCACAAAGTCGTTTTATATTTCCTCAGTAGTTTTCTTCTCAATCGTTGTTTTGAACATATTTAGTTTCAGCATTTAGTTAACTTTAATGTTTCTTGGTTTAAATGTAAATTATAACATGTTTTCTGTGACACATGTTGTAGCAAAGCAGTGAAGACGCTCCTGCTAGTTTTATCCTTAAATGATTTAGATCCGACACATTTTAAAATCAAGTGAATAATCAAACTACCGAATACAAGCAGAGCTCAGATTCTGATTCCATTTATTAGAGTTAAAAAGCTGTTCAAAGCAAACAGCTCCCATATGGAAAGGTCATTGCTTCTCTGGTTAAATGGTCAGATCACTGCCTGAGGAATAGAACCTGCTTTACGACATAAAACAGGCAGGAAGATCCGAGAAAATAACCAAAGACGTTACAGAACGGATAAAGAACACTGACATTCAGTCTGGCTCGGGTCAAAGTGTTCCAGTATTTTCTCCAAAGGTTCTTCAGAAACTCATCCAGGAGTCACAAAGAACCAGACCAGCATCTGACGTAGCAGGATTCAACTCTTCTCATAAATGAGCAATGAGAAATATCCATGTGAATTTCTCTGTGAAAACCATCAGATCACATGAAATAAATGTCATCACTTCTCCAAACCACAAGCAGAAAATATGAATTCAGATGAGTAAAATAAAGCCCTTAACTAATAACATTAAATGTTTATCTAGGATCATTTTTAGCGCTTTATCCCCTCATCCAGGTGTTAACAGAGAGCGCCATCTGCTGGCTACATATTTAATTACCAACGGGATAAATAAGCTTTGGAGGTTATCAAGTCTAGGCTTCACTTACATGTCTTCAAAACTATTGTCTGAAACGAGATTTCAAGCTTTTGTGTTTGTTTCAAGTTATGAACTGAGGAATATAGATTACAGATAATAAAATCCAAAAACCATTCAGATTGTCACATATTAAAGAAAAAGGATGCGTTGAAGTCGAAGCTTGATTGGAGCTGCTTTTGCATGAATTGTGCTGAATCTCTTCTTTAACCTCAGCTGGTCATACTGTTTACAGTCCCCTCATTGTATTTGAACACGGTTAGAAAAATGTTGAACTACGTGGGTTTTTTGTTTAGCGTTGAAACATAACTTTTAAACACAACAAGTAAAACAATCAAATTAGAAAAGTAGCTGAATATGGATGTCAGGTCTGACCCTAGCGGGCCGTGGTGGTACTGCAGGAGGGGTTGTCAGCATCCCTTCATCGCCTGGGGACCACAGTCCAGTCCTTTTCCTCCCCTGGTAAGACCCTGACATGTCTTTTTCAGGAGTGACCTGACATGCGTATTTTAAGACCCAAGTGTTTGGTTTTTGGTGCCTAGTGGCTCTTTATGTGCCAAATACTGAGTCGTTGGGAAGCTCCCCTAAGATCCTGAAGGATTATTTTCTTAAAACCTTTCCTACCAGACTTTTTCCTCCACTCATTTTGCCATGACTGTGTTTTAACTCCTGTTGAATATGTTTTAACTCCTCAAGCCTTTTGTGGCTTTATGCTGTCTGTGGAGGAGCTCAATGATTGCAGACTGAGTGACCAACCTGAAGCTGATTATGATGTGTTCACAATATCTAACCTTCTCACAATATTTCAACTATTTAGAAAAATAAAGGCTCTAGTTCTTTTTACTATACAAGAAAAAAGCATGTGCACGTGTTCAGCCTGTTCCCAAAATTAGATTATTTACAGATATATAAAATACTGAACATTTTCCTCCTTGTTTTGGCAAAGATAAAGAGGTTAAACAGTTTCCAGCTAAAGGATCCATTTGTCCCCCAGTGAGCTGAGCTGAGCATGAACTCCTCTAAATTACACGGTTTTTAAAAGCCAAACTTGCCAGTTAAAGTTCCACCTTTTTGTGCCATAAAACACAATATGAATCTCGACCATAGCAGCAATTTTATTAACAGATTATTTTGACCAAAAAGAATAAAATTATAAATAACTGAATACAAACTTTGAGAACTTGGAGCAAATGTATTCAACAAAAAAAGAAAGAAATCGTGTCAATCTGAGATAATAACAATAACCCATTGAGGATAACTTATTAGTTAACTGAGGTTAACATTGCCTTCATATCCATCCATCTTCTCCCGCTTCATCTGTCAGGGTCGCGGTCGGGCCGGTGCCTCTCTGGCAGACTATGGGTGTAAGGCGGGTCCAGCCAGGACAGGACGCCAGTCTGTCGCAGGGCAACACAGAGACACACAAGGACGTACAACCACACACTCACACCTAGGGACAATTGAGAGAAGCCAATTAACCTAACAGTCATGTTTTTGGACTGTGGGAGGAAGGCGGAGTACCCAGAGAGAACCCACGCATGCACAGGGAGACCGTACAAACTCCATGCAGAAAGACCGAACCCAGAACCTTCTTGCTGCAAGGCAACAGCGCTAAACACTGCTCCACTGTACAGCCCGCCTTGATATCCTAATGGTAAATTAAACAAAACACAGGCTGTACTTTGTTTATGATGTAGAATCTTATGCATGAAAGAGAAAATGTCCATCAGGCTTTAAAGCAAAGGATGAGAGGACTAATGTTATTCAGCAACATTCCTGTTTCTGTGATCCTATCAGTCAAGATTCAAAGGTCTGTACCAGGGGGGTGGAGGGGGTTAGACCACTGGAAAGAACAGCAAACAATCTACATGATGACCATTCATTTTGGAAAAGGTCCCTTATCACTAATATCTGGTAGACTAAGTCCCAGCAGCAACAACACCTGCGTCACAGAGGCAGCAGAGACCCTTGAACAGGAAATGATGCCCTGACAGCCAGGCTGGGGGGGTCCTTCTAACTGCAGCCAGAGATGAACACAGTTTTAGAACAAAGTAATTCAATGGCTTATTCCAGAAGGTTCCTCCGGGTACTGTTCTGCTATATTTACTAGAAATAGAATAGAGAAATAGAATGATAGTAATGGTTCAAATGTCTTTTTTTCTCTCAGGCCCCAAACTTTGGCTAAGTTTCTTTCTTTTTAGTTCCAGAAATTAAATATTTTTAGTTCCAGAAATTGTTTTCTCTGATTAAAAGGCCTTTCCTTTGTTCTACACCGAAATTAAATGATTTTACTTTAACAATGAAATTGAAATTTTGGATAACATATTACTTTTATCACTTCCTGAACTTTTATATCAGGGTATCGGATATCAGGTTTTTTTTCAAATGGAAGGAGCTAGGAAAGTTCAGTTTAGTCAGCTGGACGTGTAGTTTTCTAGAAGACGTTTCTCCTCTCATCCAAGAGGCTTCATCAGTTCTGACTGATGCAGGAGAAAACAGAGATGATGAGATTCTCTCTATTCGCTGTTTTCTCCTGCATCAGTCAGAACTGATGAAGCTTCTTGGATGAGAGGAGAAACGTCTTCTAGAAAACTACACGTCCAGCTGACTAAACTGAACTTTCCTAGCTTGACCTGGACGACTGAGAACCTTCACCGATATGTTAAATGGAAGGAGACTTTGTAAGATTTTTTACTCACAAAAATCCTGGAACTATGCCATGTCTCGTATTTAGGACCCTAAGCCAATACTCCATAGAAACAGTATGGTGCTCCTAGGTGTCAACAAGAGGCTCCAAGACGCCCAGAACTCTGCAGCTAACATCCTGATATTCATGTATGATTATGTGGACACATTTCACCCATTCTTCACTCAATTCACCAACTTCAATTTTCCACCAGGATCCAATGTAAAATCTTTATTCTTGCTCATTATCAATATATATAAATGCCCCTCCTTGCCTTAATCAACAATTCTCCCCACAAACCACAACATGCTCCCATAGCTCCACTTAGCAAACCAGCTTCAGGTACCCAGAACCAGACTGAGCACTGTGGGGACAGAGCGATCAACAGAGAGCTCTATAAGATTGTTCCTTTTTAAATAGGATAATATTTAACGCTAGGGTGTGATTTTAACTTTAATTTTCACTGTAACCTTTGGCATATTGAGATTTTGATCAAGTGTGCTACAAATAAAATGCATTATGATGAACTTTTTGCTGCACTTTTTGCAGTTTATTGGTGTTACATTTCTACCGGATTTGCACAGGTTGGTTCTGAAGGTGGTATTTACCCTGGATTTTATTTGGAGGAATCTGATTCAAGGGGGATGATTTTAGATTAATGAGACTGATCTGAATTCGTAAGAAATAACCAAAGTCCATTAATTGATTTCCTTCAATTTCTCAATATTCATTTACTACTTTGTGTTAATTAAAATTGTTCTTTAAAAACTGCCCACATATGATAAAGCTCTGGAGATGTGAGCAGCAATGCAATCTGAAACTGGTTCTTCATAGTGAACTACATCTATTGCACAAACTAATGTTTTGGGGGTTTTTTGTGTGTGTTTTTTGCTTTATAGGCTCTGAAGCTAACCAGAAATGAGTGGGTCGTAAACATAAAAAATCTATCGTTTGGCAAAGACACTTTTAGCTTTTTGAACTTTATCAACATCTCAAGGTTTTAACAGTCGAGTTAGTAGCGTTTTCATTTCCGCGTCAGAAAATTAGGTTTTGATTTTTGTCGGCTCCCGATTGGCTCAAAGCCTGGAGTTTAGTTTTAAGACTTCTCATTGGTTAATGAGAGCTGAGTGACGCATTGGTTAGACCAATCGGTGGCTGCCACACTATGATTACGAGACGAGACCCTGCTGCCTGTGAGCGTCTTCACCTCCTCCCCCTTTCTCTTTCTCTATCGGTGCAGTCAGTATTCTCTGCTTTTTTCTGTACCTTTCTGAAGACGGGGCAGCAGCGGCTCACACCTCAAACCTGAACTTTTTGTGTCACTGAGGCGAACAGATTTAGCCCTCTCGGTGTGCCATGTTGAGGCTGATATTTTTGGCCGCTCTCGCCGGGTTCAGCCGGGCCAGTGATGTGCTGGAGTTCACGGATGACGATTTCGAAAGCAGGATTGGAGACCATGACCTCATTCTGGTGGAGTTCTTTGCGCCCTGGTGAGTTTCTGCAGGTTTCATTCAGAGTGACTTAATTTTGTGGTTGGTTAGCAAGCGTAGGAAAAAGGAGAAAAAATAGAAGACGCTGTAGCCCCCGCGGTAAAATTGTCTCAATTCCGGAGACCTGGGGGGTCGAAAATATATACACTAAATGAAAGGTCTTTAATACTTTTTAATTCTTTTTAACTGGGGAATAATTGACTTATTTGAGTTTATTATAATCGGGGCTGTCAAATCCTGCTTGTTGTTTGCAGACCAAATTTTAGCCTGTTAGCTAGCTAGCAATGGAAGCGTAAAGCTTGCTTAAGTGCGGGAAATGAAAATAAATTGGCTAATATGCGTCTTTTCTGGGTTTATTGGACTTTTAGTAGTCTTAATGCAGTGAAATCACTGATTTCTTATCATTTCTAGGTGGTCTTTAGCTCTATAATGATGCTATAAGGAAGTTAGGGGGGCGTGTCACGTCATCGTTGTAACACTCCTATTGGTTGGGGAAGTTTTGGTGTCCACCTCTGATTGGTCAACAGTATTTTTCACGTGTTTCTACGGCACCAACGTTAAGAAATAAGATAAAATATATATATAGACAGAGGTTTAACCATTAAATCTTAAAATTTTTTATTTTTTAAAATGTGCTTTAGTTGACCTGTTAAACTTGAAAATTTAACTTTATATTGTTTCAGAACTTTGTTCGACTTATATTTTATTCTCGTTAATTCTTCCATTAGTTATATTAAATAGTGTTTCTATCATCTTGTAGTTCAAAAATGAGAAGAAAAAGTCCCAAGAAACCAGATGTAACAAAAATATTATAGTGATTTAATCTGAACAGTTAAAATCTGGAAACTGTAATTTTCCCTCCTTACATGTCGATTAGATATGAACTGAAATATCAAAACAATATTTTACATAAAATTTAAATATTTAATGTTTACTTCTGCTTATGTTGTTTTTGGGTTGATTATTTTATAAACTGATAATATTAAAGGTTATGTTGTCAGATAATAATATCTGCAGCCCTGCAAAGAAACCTCTTGTGCATTTGGAGAAATAATGCAACATGAAAGTTTTGTACTCTAGAAAGAAGCTTTTATTTTCTAAGGTGTTGTGATTAAATACTGAAAATACTTTAAAATACTGACTTTTAAACAAAGAAAACAATTTACTTGGCTATGTTTACTTAAGACTCAATCTACATATAACACCTCTGTGTGTAAGATGAGTAGGTCTCTTCCTTAAACTTCTGAATGTTTGCCTGATCCATGTCATCTTTGTCCTTTAGGTGTGGTCACTGTAAACGGCTTGCACCTGAGTACGAGGCAGCAGCCACACGTCTAAAAGGCACCGTCTCGCTTGCCAAGGTATTGCATAATACAGTTGGACATCCTCTCTAAACTGTCCTTTCTGCGTTCCTAACTGTGGTGTTGATGCCGTGTAGGTTGACTGCACAGCCAACAGCAACACATGCAGCAAATACGGCGTCAGCGGATACCCAACCCTGAAGATCTTCAGAGATGGAGAAGAATCTGGACCCTATGATGGCCCCAGAACTGCAGGTATATATCTTTTTTTTAATGCATTATAATTAGAAAGCTGATTGAATAAATCTGACATTCGTTTGATCTGTAGTCGCCCATATAGTTAAAGTTCATCTATCTGAAGACCTCAGATTTTCTAGACAGATATTGATGAAAAACAACATTAAAGCAGGATTAGGTTTGAAAACGACGTCCATGCTTTTGAATCATTTTACTCATCTGGACATTAAATCTGGTTCTAAATACGACACAACTGCAAACCTACCAGGATTCAGTCTTAGCCTCCTAAACTGACAGGCTGGGGAAGGAGAGAGTGTTTTGAATTTGCCGAACAAAGCAAATCCTGTTTGGTTTCCTGCAACTTGTGGCGCAGACAGAAAACATGAAGGATGTAAATAGTTGAGCCATTTTTGGGCCACATGCAGAACAGTGTTGAGGTCATTCGGCATCATAGAGACATGGTGGGGGCAGTATCATTCTGAGGGGATGCTATTCTTTGAGGCTCAGCTGTGTGGACAGACGAGGAAAAGCCTGTTTAATGTTACATAGGTCTCCATCATGGAAACATCCTGTCTGCTCACTAACATCAGGTTAGAATAGTGTTGATCCTTTTTCTATGTCTGTAGTAAAACAATCCAGTAAAGACCTAAAAGTTCAAAGAAGCAAAGTTTGCCAGATCCTGTCTGACTTTAGAAATGAATTTCATGTGTTTCTCGGTGTCTAATGGCGATGTTACCTCCTGACCCGTACAGACGGGATCGTCAGCTTCCTGAAGAAGCAGGCAGGACCAGCTTCAGTGGAGCTCAAATCTGAGGCCGACTTTGAGAAGTTTATTGCAGATCCAGATGCCAGTGTTATCGGTGAGTCCCAGCAGTTCCGGCTCTAGTAACGGATTATCAGCCAGGTTTGCAGGAACCTTTGAAAAGGATTTTTCTACGCGTTATTCCTCCTCAGCTTTCTTTGCTGATGACAAGAGCACAGAGCAGGCGGAGTTCCTGAAGGCTGCCAGCGCCCTGAGGGACGACTACCGCTTCGCCCACACCAACGCTGAGGCCCTCCTCAACAGCCACGGTGGAGAGTGAGTCCATCCTGCTTCGATTGACAGGAGCTCAGACGCATAAGGAAGAGGTTTTAGATTAAGAATAAAAACTAGACTTTAGTTTTTGAGTTTTTCTCTCTGGATTGAAGTGATAGTTTAGGCCTCATAGCAGCACAGCTGATGCAGGAAGGAAACAAGGACATTTTCTCTTATCTGCAGGGGAGTCGTCCTGTTCCGTCCACCGCGTCTCAGCAGCAAGTTTGAAGACGACTCAGTGAGATTCAGCGAGGACAAGTTCACCAGCAACAAGATCAAAAGGTTCATCCAGGACAACATGTGAGTGTCGTCAATAAAAACGGTTCCCCTGCTGGACAGCAGAGAGCATGGAAACCAGTAATGGAGGTTACTGGATGGTCCCGTCAGAACCGAGCCACTGGGTCTCTTCCTCCTTTTATTGAATCGGTGCGACGGTCAGACTTCTAATCTGTCGTCATCTGATTCCTTCTGTGTTCAAAGAAACTGCTTTATAATCACGTCAACAAATCCTGCAGCTTCATTGTCAGAAGATTAACGTCCTGATCAGGTTTTAGAAGATCAGAAATGATGGGAATTGATCCTGGAATCAAACTGATGCAGTTTTCAACGTCATCAAATGGTTTACTGTGGATCAGACGACAACTGGCAACAGTTTCACGTCGCATAGTTTGCTTTGATGTTTCAACTTGAAAGGATTTCAGGAGGCGTCTGTGAAAAGGTTGGCAGAGGAAGCTGCTCTAGAAATATAACGATCCAGGGCGTGCAGGTGGTGCAGTGGTTAACGAGCACGACCCATGTACGGAGGCCTTAGTCCTCGATGCGGGCGACCCAGGTTCGAATCCGGCTTGTGGTCCTTTCCCCCCGGGGGGGGGGCGGGGGGGGGGGGGGGGGGGGGGGGGGGGGGGGGGGGGGGGGGGGGGGGGGGGGGGGGGGGGGGGG